>VFFE01006484.1:0-126943 GCA_008921705.1 Burhinus oedicnemus | reverse complement strand
CCCCCGCCCCGTGCACCCAGCGCTGTAATAAAGAATGCCTGCTTTCTAAAACTTCAAAATAAGTCTTAGAGAGTGTATTTTAACCGGCTTTTCGGTTTCAACATAATAAAGAGCTATTGTGATTTGTACTTTAATGTGTGGTTAAAAGTACAGATGGTCAATAATACAAGGAAAGGCTTTGACTTATTTTAATATTGCTCGGTTTTACTTATCACAAATGCTTGTCTGTGGTTTGTTCCCACACAGCGGCTGTAAATTTTGCACACGAGTTTTGCTATGCTGACTGAAACATCTCTGGGTTTTTTTGTTTGTTGTCCGCTCCCCCACCCCACCCCCCCTTTCTGTTTCTCCATAGATTTCAGATGTTTTCTGGAACTTTTTCAACTCTAGTGGGGAATTTTAGATTATGGGTGAAATAATCTATTTTTGGTTGGTTGATGGGCTGAGTGCTTTGGGGTTTTTCTTTCCAAAACAAGATCTAGTTCAGAGTTGGATCAGTTCTTTACACTCCCACAACTCCCACATCAAACTGGCGCTGACTTGCTTTGGAAGCTGAGAACAGTGAGCTGTGTCCAGTATAACAAGTTAAGGTTGAATATTTCACTGCTCAACATGCTGAGAGGTTATGGGGGTACATTTATGTTGTATGACTGATGAAATTCAGTGAACACTAATTCGCAGACAGCATGGGATTTTTACAGATAAATGAAGAATTTGATACAAGAATGCTCAGCAGTTATTCCCAGCTTAATGCAAAATATGGTTTTGGCCTTAAGAAGTAAAGAGTAAGGCGGTCTGAAATTCTTCATGGTAATTCTTAAGTCTGAGACTGATTAAGTGATGATGTCCTTTAGGGTTCACTGGATCATGACATGAACAGCTTGACCTTAGTACTTCCTAAGGGGTGCCAGTGACCCTAGAGCAGACAGAAAGCATGATTAGGAAAAAGGTGGCTCTAAAAGTTATTTGCTGCATTCTTAAAATCTTAACTAAATCTTACATTTAAGAAGCAGAAAGATCTGCGTCTTACAGAACAAAAGTCAGCATTGTTCAGCTGGAAACTTCTTTGTCTGCATGCCTGTGTCTTTCGGTGCTAATCTGGAAATTTTTCTGCTTGTCCATAGCAAGAGTAACCATTTATTGTCTCTTATTCAGAGAAGAAAAAAAAAAACCAGTAGAGCAGATCAGCTGTCTTGAATAAATGCATAAGGTCTACCTATGGTCTGCTAGTCTGTCCATGTGTACACAAGAAGCCCTTAAAAAAGAGGGCTGAGAGGAGAGTTGGCGCAGGTGGGAGCAGGTATTTGTTTTATTTATTTATTTATTAATCAGTTGGCTCACAAGGTCAAGAAGTGGTAGAGTTGATTGCCAAGAGATGTGCATCTCTTCCCTCTTTCTCCTGGGATTCAGTCGGTTTTGTTTTTGTAGTCGCAATGCAGACTCAAGGGCTTCAGTTTTAATAGTTGTTTGAGGCACCACCACAGTAAAACACTTAAAATTCAAAGAGGACAAATAATGTAATTCTTATGTAATAATCTCTAACTGTTGCTAATATGTTGTATCATGTATGTCTTAAAAAGATTACCTGATTAGGCCTTTTCCATAGCCTGTTGGAGTTACTACATGCATTTCCGCTAAATTTCGTAGTCTTTGAAAGTAGCTTGCTTGAGGTAAATGTAAGATACTAACTAAAGCTTTTGTGGAAGTTAAATAATGTAGCCTGTATGTGGAAATTCACCAACATATCTTGAAATTCAAGTGTACTGTCAGTGGCAAGAAAAAAACCTGCTTGCATTTACTTGGCCAAGAGTGTAGACTGAACCACAGAATGTTGTGTCTTCTGAAGAAACAACCCTTCTAAAAATGAAGGCTGCTCTAAGGAAAATAACTGAATAACTTCTCATAGTCAACAGGGTGATTCCCTAGCCAAGGAGACTGTAGAAGGGCAAATAATAATAATAAGTATTATTATTATTGTTATTACATGATGAAATGGACCTTCTTCATTTAGGTTGTAGTGAAAGCAAGGCACAAAAATGCATCATCGCGTAAGGAGCATTGAGTTTGTAGCCAGAGAATAACCCACTGAGTTATGATTGCCTGAAGACCATGCTGCTAACTGTGTTGCAAGCGATCATTTCCTGTCAAGGTAACAAATGATAAATCAGGGTTGTTGCATAAAGAATGGGGATAGACAGCAAAGGGCAGAATGAGTCAACTTCATTGCAAGAAGCTTTTACCATAGTGGTGGTTGTTTACAGATGGAAAAAACTTTAGTATTTGTAAATAAATTTGTGAATGTTTACTTTTGACAATATAGCTTTGATTTAAAATCTGGAAACAACAGAGAAGCAGTGTTGACATTCTCTCTGTTAAAAGTTGATGTAGTTCTGTGTGTGTTTTTTCAATAAGTATCTCGTACAATATGGGCAGTATGAAAAGAAATTTTATTTTGATAGCACTTAAAGCTTTTTAACATAAACTTCTATTGATGCTTCTTATCTATAATTAAATACGGCGCTTTACATTTAGCATGGTTTAGTTTCTTTGCTTTGATGATTTTGTGTTTGTGGCTATGGAAGCGTTGGCTGGAAGGGAGCTCTGGGGTCACATAGTCCAGCGTCCTGCTTGAAGCAGGACTGCTGCCAAGGCTAGATTCATCCAGCCAAGGCTTTGTCTTGCTGTGTCTTGAAAAGTCTCCCAAAAGAGAGGGATTTACAGCCTCTGTGTGTAACCTGCTCCAGTACTACACTATCTCGCAGTGAAAGAATTTTTCCTCCTGTTCAACCTGAACCTCCCAAGCCACAGTTGTGAGCATGGTCCCTTGTAGTATTGTCCACTAACACCAGGAAAAGTTTGCATTTGGGATCTTTATTGTTGCCCTTCAAGTAGCAGCCTGCTGCTGTTACACAGCTACTTTGCCTCATCTTTGCCAGACTAGAGAAGTCTGGTCCCTTCAACCTTCTTATTGCGCAGTCCTGCCTTGCTTATTCAGGTTCTGAAAGCGTACAAAAATGGAGCGGAAGCCCTGGCTTCATTGCTGACCAAGATTTTTACTCTTCTCTTGAAAAACAGCATGCACCAAAATTACTGAAGCTTTCCAGCAGCAGACTTGGGAAGACAATATATAATCTGTTTATCTGTGGTTTATGCTTGGCAAGCATCCTTCCCTTCAGTGAAGGACAAAAATAAATTTTGCAGAAAGCATAGATTTAGTGGTTGATGGCACATGGCAGGAAAACTTCCTTTTTCTCCCTCAACATTGTAGGAATATTGAAAGACACAGAATTTTATGCATATCGATATTTTTAAACTAACCATGTGATGTAGTGCTGTGTTACACTAACTGCTTCAGGTGGTGTTGTAAATCAGCAGAGATTTGTATGGATTGCGTGTGTTTTTTCTAAAAACCATCAATTTGACATTCTGACTTGAGAATTTAGGGTCTTATAAGATTTAATGGAATTCTAAATAAGATGCTTCAAAGATGAACTTAATTGGTTTATGAAGTCTTGCATATGTTACAAAACAAATCTATACCTGCTTTCTATGGCTGTATGTAGCTGTATTTGGGTCCAGCTTGAAGGGCTGGATGAAAGCAAGGCTGAAAATGTTCCCACTGTAGTAGAAGCTGAATGCAATAGATCTTACTGTTAATTTTCCTTCCTACTGCCTTTTTTCCCCTAAGCTTTCTAAGAGATTGTTGTGTTTATTTTGTGCGTGGGTCACCACCTCAGTCAGCTTGTTCAGGCTTTTGGAGAAAATGTGATTGGATCAGAACATGCAGAAGATTTCAAATGATTGACATTGTCACTCCTATAACTAATAGAGTGTATTGCCTAAGCCTTTCAGAGCCGTGACAGTACCTCGTATGTGCCCCAGTGTGCAAACTGAAAAAAATACAGAACAAGAATTTTATAATTTTCATGTCCTTAGGAACATCATACTGGATCAGACAAAAGGTTTATCTTCTCAGGTAACCTGTTTCTTAAAATTGCCTACAAATGTCTTGAGGAAAGTATGCAAGAAACATCTCCTAGGATTCAATTTTTACTTCCAAGAGAGATTCCTTCCCCTCTGCAGTCAATGTCTTAGCAACATCTCGGAGACTGCATATGAAACGCCCTGCTAAATCATTGCCAATGGATTTATCTTTCACAAATTCAATTCCTTTTTTGAATCCACTTACACTTTTGATCTTCAAATCTTACATGATAGTAAGGAACACAATTATTCATTATATAAAATCAGTTACTACCTTTTACATGCTGATTGGTATTTTTACCAGGTATTCACTAGTTCTCGAACTGTGATGATAAATTTCTTATCTATATTTTGCTTTTTTTAATATCATTCTGAGCATGGCTATTTACACTCTTAAAAACTTAGGTAAATTTTCAAGCACTGTGTTTCCCACAAAGGGGTTTCTGTTCCGTTCTTCTTCTAGGCAGAATATTGTATGCATATAAGAAGCCATTTGATTTTTTTCTTCAGCGATAACATTTTGCTTCTATCTATAAGAGATAAGCTAAAATTGATATCAATTGTTTTCTTAAGGTGATAAATTTGTATTCATCATGCACTCTGTCTTGCATTAAAACCCGAGCATTCAATATCACAGATCTGCACATGAAAATTGGTTCAGGTTGTACACATCTGTGCTAAATCATTTACAAGAATTTTTGAGTGAACAGTGTGCTGTGATGTTATTCATTATTAAAATACTGTTTGCTCATCCTGTTGGAGTGATGGGACATAAATGCCTGAAAACAAGCTCAGCATTTTGATAACTTTTTCATAATAAATTGCTCTACCAGTATGCTGTATTCATTTTATAACTGTCTGCACTGTATATCTAGGGTGCAGAAACTAATAGAAATGGAGGACTTTGGATCAAAGTACAAGTTTTGGAAACAATCTGTTTCCTTCTACCTACTACTTTGAAAACAGCATTGTCAGGTGCCACAGTTTATCTGATGGCAAATGCTGTAAGCTTTGTCATTTGTCATAAGATTGTCAACCTTTGCAAATATGTCTGATGAAACACCCAGTGATCTTCAGATTGGAATGATGAAGTTCACCTGAGAATGGAGTTCCTGAAGGTGGGACACCTGCTGTAGTCTACCACGTCCGTTGTTTAAGCAGGTCAAGACATTGCTTGGAAGAGTGTCACTACCAGTGTGGGACAAGTATCACTAAATGATGAGATGGGATAATGCTGCAAACCTCATGGATCCAGCACTCATGGGCATAACTTCATGATGACAAAGTCTGTTTTTCTGTGCTGGTGTGCAAAGGTTGCTGTAGATCACCAATATAATCTCTGGGAAATGCATGGTAGCTGCTGCCGTGACATTAGGTACGCTTCATTCCTCTGATTGCTGTCCACTAGCTTGATGTTGGTGGATCCATTATCAAGAACTATTTAATTGAGGTGTGTCATTATGGTATTTTACTCTTGGCACCGTAGCAATGTAGAGGTACTTATTAGTGCATTTGCAGAGGTTGTATGCCTCTGACAGGATCTGTAGGCCTTTTTGGTTTGTGCACGGAAGTGGGAAGAGGAGAGGTCTGGGAGTGTGTAGGAGGAGAGGTGTTTCTCCAAGGTACCAAAGAATCGGAACAGTCTCTGCCAGCATTACCAGAGTGCCCAGGAACTGTGGGTTTATCTGCAGTAAACACAGCATCCTTTGTTTTGAGGATCTCTGGATGCTTATGGCTTTGCCATCCTTCCACTTGTTCATTTAAAGCTGCCTTACAGTTTCCGAAGCCTCTCATTGGACAGTAGGGAAACTGCTCTGTGTTACTGTGAGTAGCAACAGAAAGGGTGGAATTTGTATTTAGAAGACTAGTGACAAGATGTGCTAACCTGATGTCAAGGCTGGAAGCAGCTAAAAAATTACTTTTATAATAGCTGCTTTTTCTAGTGTGTATTTTTTGAGAGGCTGTAAGGAGAAGGAAGTACAATTGCTAAACGTTTGGAAAAACAGATGAGAAAGCTCTGTGAAATACTGTAATTTCTCAGAAGCCCAGAGATAGGTGCAGTCAGCTCTTGCCTAAAGTACAGCGGCCACATGTGAAGAATGAAAGGTGTACATATCTAATATGAGTGGTTGTTTATAATGCATTTCTTAGCATTGTGACTTACAGCTTTCATTTTGTACACAAAGACATAGTATTTTTATTATGATTTGTATCTATTTTGTAAATTGTGTTGAATTCAGCCATGTTTTCAATTTTTAATTAAAAAATAATGCACCAAGCTGTGTGTTGTGAACCATACTCATTTTTGCTGAGCATGCTTGAAGTTCTTACAAAGTGGTATAAAAGCCCTGTGGTCTGGAAGGGTTGCATGCCTCTTTTTCATCACAGCGGGTGGTGTTTCTATTTTGTGACTTACTGTTTCCTTGTTGTCCCCCTCTTTTTTTCTCTTCTTGTCTTCCCTCTTTATAAAACATTGTTATTTTATTTATTCTCTTTTGGAGCTTGGGTGAATATACGTATGTTCCCCACCGGTTAGGCAAGTGGACCTGTGTTAAGAAGGTCATGGCACTGGTGTCCAGTGACTGCATCTTTATGTCCTTGTCACAGTCACTGAGGACGCATGGGCTTCCTCAGTAATCCTCTGCTCTTTGGCATTCTTCCCGATTAGCCAGGACTTCTGATGCTCTCCCACTGTTTGAACTGGGCTCCCCTTTCAACGTCCTTTGTCAAGTTGTAGTAAGACCCTAATTTACTGTTGGTCAGATGAGTCTGCACACCTTCATTTTCCCATGGACCAGGCTGATGCAAAAGACATGACTACAGAGCGATCAGATTTACTACACAGATGCGCCTTCTGCATGAGATGAAATCACAGTGCAAGGAATCCAGCTGTACACAGCGGCATCAGGATGGTCCTCAGGGACCAAAGGGCACATGTGCAGATTTACATGCACATGTGTTACACCAGTAATGAAGAAGTCTGAGGTACCTTAAAGGGGATTTGGTATATGTTTAACGCTTACTTTGGAGTGGATGTGGATAAACTCATCTCACACCTCAGTAAAATGTCTTCAGAATGCCAGGTGACTCATACCTTAAAAAGTTATTTTAGGATGCTGATGTCTACATTAGCAAATAATATACATTAAAATATGACATGTTTCAGGAATAGTCAGGTGCTGAACTTCCTGTTCTGTGGAATATGAGCTTAGAGTTGCACAACTTTTAAGCATTGTCTCGGGTTCCAACAATATATTGGTATATACCAACATTATTAAACAAATTTTTTACACCATTGAATTAATCCCTTTTATGATGTTTCTGTATCTTGTAATCTTTGTTTTACGATAAAGTGCAAGAGACCTTTTTGGGAATAATCCATTTTGTGGTACTTAAGAAAAATCTAATGCATGTGAGAAGCAATTGTTACATTCACTTTCCCAGAATTTTGTGTTTCTGTGTGGCTGTTGCGCAGAATTGCCAGTGTCACTGGAGGAAAATATTTTGTTAATAGGCTAATTTCAAATGCACTTGTATAGAAAAACAGTACTTGCAACAAAATCATTGAGGTTTAGGAATATTCTCATTAGGTGTCTTTCTGTGCACTGGTTAAACAATTTTGGGCTTCTTTCATCATAAATAGTGACAAGGGACCACAAAATATTCCAAGAACAAGCTATTGAGTATATTTCAGTGGTATCTTAAGAGAAATAAATACTGTTACTTGCCTGGTACATTTCTTCTGGTTTTATGGAGGTTGTTCTTTTGTGGTTGAGTGTGTTACAATCTTTTATTTTAATACATAATTTTTTTTTCTCTCTGTGTCATTTCGTCCCCCTGGTTTCCAAATTCCTCCCAAAGTGCAGACCTATGCACTTACTTGCAATCACCATCATGTCTAATTCCTAAATTGGAAGCAGTGTTACCTCTATTGCTGTCAGTGGCTTCACAGGATGAAATAATCAAGAAAGGATTTTTCTTGTTTGTTTGTTTTAAAGCTGAATTAGTTTCCTGGGATACAGAAGTGGGAATATCTTCTGCTTGTATCGCTATTCAGCATTTTATTGTGAATCCATGTCTCATGCACATTAAATAAGACTTAATTTCCAAGTGCATAATGCATAAAATTACACTGGAGACATTTGTTGTTGAGGTTTGCCATCTCAACAATCAAAACGTTGTTTTTGGGAAGCAAATCCAAAAACTTTTAATTACCCAATGGGACAGGATTATTGGGTTGGCAGGGAGAGTGGGAAGGGTGAAATTTGCAGTGTTTTACATCCAAGAATAAATATTCTTACTATATAGCATAGTAGATGGAGATTCCATCTTCTGAAAGTCATAAAGTAGGGTGTGATTTCTCAAAAATTGTAAATGATTATCTGAAATGTATACAACAGAGGCTGTTTCTACAATGCATGGTTTTGTGCTGTGTAGGTCAAAGGAAATTGCTTAAATGGTGGAAGTGATATCCCCCTGCAGTCATAGCCTCAAATTATCCTGCCTGTGGGCAGGAATGCACAAGTTTAGGAAACTGTCGTTTAACAGGAAAAAATCCAAAACAAACAAGCCAAATGCCCTGTAGAAGACCTAAAGAAAATAGTTCTTTTTATATTATTTTTGGAAAGCCTTTTATCATGTTTGGCTCAATCACTCAAAAGCACTATTTCTCTGTGCATATTTTAGGTCTTCAGGCACAGAGCGTGCCCTAAATTAGTGGAGTAAGGGGTATGTTGTGACAGGGAAGTGTACCTACACACAAGTGTTCAAAGCTGGAAGCTCTTTTGGTGCTGGATATGCTGGTCCACAAGCAGGCCAAGACCCTGAGGGGAAAAATAATTGAATACATTTGAATCTTGAATATGGTGTATGAAAGTTTATAAGATGGTCTGTTAATACAGTGTAGGAACCATGAGTTTATTACACATGTCTAACTGTATTGCATTTATTGCATGTTATGTATCAGCACCCTTTGGCAGGCAGACGTACCATACCGTAAGACTTTGAGCTCTGTTGTCTAGTTGAGGAATATGCAGAGCCTCTGCAGGCATGCTCCGTCTCTGATTTGGGAAGAAAGAGATAGTAAGGTGCTCTTGAAAGATAATTTCCTCTTACAGGCAGTGCTAGCAACATCAGAGAAATGTTTTTCAGAAAATGTAGAGCTAACATTTTTGAAGTGCCTAGAAAGGAAGGTTATAAATCTTCTGCCTATCAAAAAGTTGAGTCAATTGGTATTTTCTTTATGAAAGTATTAAAAAAAATAAAATGGTAGGGCTCGTCTTGAGTGGCTCCCACTGTGATTTCTGGTGGTGTGCAGATACCTATGTGTGCTTGTACCTGAAGTACTTAATGTAAGAATGATATTGCACTGATCAGTTGGGATGTCTTGTTTGAAGATGTGGGGATTTGTACTTTCAGGAGTTGCTCATTTCTTGAAAAAAGAACTTTAGAAACAAATGTATCCTGAATTTCCTTCTTAAAGAAGTGTGGTAGAAGGTACAAGTGTGGTAATACATGCATATGCTGCGTATATTTGATTGCTTCTACACTTTGTTTATCATTGATGGCCTGAGAACAAGACCGCTTCCTGGGGATTAATTTGGTCTAGGTTCTTGTAACATGGACCTTTTTGAGAAGGGTGAGAGCTTCCACAGTCTGTTTCCTTTCTCTCTTGTTTCTGCATCAGCCCCACTTACGCTAGTGCATCTGTTCACACTGATGCATGCACACTGGTGCTACCTTTGCTGCTGATTTGTTTTTGTGACTGTGAATTTCTACCCCCTCATTCTTGCTCCTGCGTTACTCTGGCAAGAATGAGGGGGTAGAAATTCACAGTCACAAAAACAAATCAGCAGCAAATGTACCGCTGGCAAATATGGCCTCTGTCCAGTAATTTCTTTTTTCACTTATATATTGTACAAGTGCACAAAAGGCTTTAAAGGTGACTATAGGTTATTGTTAATCTCTTCAGCAAGTTAAAGAATATGGTCGTTGCATAATTACAGGATTTATGGTGGTCAGTAGGTTTCAAGGTTAAATACTCAACCGCAGACGTTCAGAGCGTTCTTTGGTACATGTTGGGGTCGTCCCCCCCCCGCCATATATCAGTCATGCTTAAGACTGGGGAAGAAAACATTACTCCAAGTATAAAAAACTGCAGGAACGCTTTGTGCTTGCAAGACTCGGTTACTGTTTAGTACTAAAGTTGACAAACTAGTGTAATTTCATTTGGGGGGGTGTGTTATAATGTTTTTTTTTTCCCCACGATGTACTACTCTGGAATTCAGCAGCATACCACAGAATTTAAAGCAAATATAAAAACTGTCTGCCTTTATAATTATAAACTTTGAGTGTGTCCTGTTTTTGTGGCCTTTTGGAGTAAAGGGAAAGCTATACATAAACTAAATGAAAAAAATTTCTTCCAAGCCTCTCATTAATCTCTCCTTGAGCCTTCTGCCTTGTAAACAACTGATAAGGGACTCTGCTGTTACGATACTAAAATACATAAATAAATGTTCAGTTTTATGTGTTTTGTTGTATAGCAGTTCCTAATAAAATTGAGTGAAATTTATGATGGATTCTATACAGTGGAATTAATTTGCATTGTTCTGACTCCTTACCTGAGAGAAGTGCTAAAAAGAAGGAAGAGCTGCTGTAAGCCAAGATGTGCCTCAACAGAATGGAAGACAAAAAGTTTGCAATATCAGTGGCAGTTATGGCTTATCTCGGTGCAAATAAAGCAACTAGCATTGAAAAATCCTGCACAAATGCAGATCTTCTTCCCAGAAAAGGTGCAGTTTAGTTTGAGTGAGGGCCCCATCTACACTGGGAATTTGAAATGGAAATCTGAGCCTCTTGATCTAATGCAGTTGGCTAACGGGCACTGTATCACCATTTAGCTATGATCAGCTGGGTAGTCAAGATAAATGTTACTAAAATAACGTTAGGAGCCATCGCATTTCTCCATGATGCCTTGTAAAGTTGCTGCATCGATCTTAGCATCTAGGTTTGTTAAGGCCTGGAAGCTTATGCTCGTTTACGATGTTTATTGGGGATTAATGCATTCAGGTTAGGGCAAGTTGTATAGCCTCTTTCAACAATTGCCTACTCTGAGAATATGACTTCTCTGTATATTTTGTATTTTGGTGTTGCCAGCACTGCTTAAGAGCCCACTGTTCCCATTGCTTGGTTTATCTAGAGGTTTGCTATTGTTACAGAGGCATTGTTATAAGCATCTCATGCTACTTTTCATTACGAAACCACTGCTGTGCCATCAGGGGCTAAAACCAACAGGGATGGAGACAGCTGGTTGCTCTAATCACATCTTCCTAAAGAGTGTTACGATGTCCTGCCCCCTCTGGTGGCTGCTCAATTCAAGACTGATAATTAAGATGAAAAAAATCATTATTTCCCATAAATGGAAATGTTATGTGCCTCCATTTGCTCCCTTCAGGCAATTCAGCTTTTAAGAGATCAAGCTGTGAGATGGGGTTAAGGGTAGGAAGTTACCTATCTTGGGAGGTAGTTGCATTGGATGTTCCTCAGTGGCTTTGCAAGTTCGAAGTGGCAGAATGTGTGTTAACTTTCCACTTATTTTTCAACAGCATTTCATGTTTATACTTAAATTTTTTTCTAGTGAGAGCATGCTTTTCAGTTAAAGTTGCTCTTAGCAACAAGATACTTTGAAGAAGCTTGCAAAATAAACAGAGAAAAAACAATGGCTCTCTTTGGTGTGAGTTGCTTTTTTCCTTTTCTTTGCTTGTCTTCCAGAGACAAGAGTGAATGCCTTAAAAGCTATTGTTTTCTGCTTTGGTGGTCTTTTTGGCAAGATCTTAAGCTATTCTGAGTTTGTGGAGAAACTGAAATAATGTTGAGTCAGTTATTTTTCTCCTGATGGTTATGTTTGTATTTTCCTCGAGAAGAAAAACTGTTCTATCATATTAAAAACAAACAAACAAAGAAGATAATTTTCCTGTGCCTGAAGGGTAAAAGAATCACCAGTTAGAGAAACCTGACCCTTTCTAAAAGCAACTGGAACATGGCATTTCTGTCTGCCGCTCAAGCTTTGAATGCTGAAAAAAGGTATAACGTGTCCATGCTATTGATTAAATAATACACAGTTTGATTTTGTAAATAAACACTAGATTTGCCAAATAGTTGTGGTATGAATAGCAGATCTTTGTGTCCTGATGTTTTCCTTGATTCTTCTGCAGTGCTTAAAACTTGGCACCAGTCTTCCCAACCTCAGCCAGGAGCCTCTGACTTTTTCCACCTTATCTGCTCCACCTGCCAGCTCCTTGACTTCTTGCACTGTATCCTGCTGCTGAACAAGGATAATATATTTCTACCACACTGGCTGTGTTTGTATAAGGGCAGCAAAGGTTTTGTAAAGAGTAGATGCTAGTATGAAGCGGAGAAAATCTCTTTAAGTCTGGACTATGGGAGGTTGGAGGATGGTCAGTTCTTATGGATTGAGAGACTGCAAGTCTCTGGCTAAACGAATTGTGGATTGGAGGACAGGTTCTCCTGTCTGCAGAAGAACCATCTCTGTGGTGTAAGTCTGTGCTATCTGAACTAGCTGGCAAAATCTGCAGTAGTAAAATTGAAGAGTTGGTAGCATCGCACTACGTCTAGGATAGCTGTCAGTAAATCAACAACAGATCTGCCATGCAGCTCAAACTACACACTGTTCTCTGTCAGGTGAGGGAGGTGACACTGATTTTCAAGAACAGTTTGTTAACCAAAATAAACTTAGAAACAAACAATCCAGTTCTCTGGCTTGTGAGTACTAGCTGCATAGGAATTCCTAGCCTATTTGACTATAGCTACATACACAGTAAGGAATTCTATCACTTTAGCAATGCAGGGATAGGGAGAACAGTACTGGTGTCTCATCTGTGGAAGCTTGTGTTGGGAAGGTAGTATCTGTCACTGGAAGTGGATTTTTTTTTTCTGTAAATTTTCCATGCCAGAGTGTGGGCTGCCTTGTTTGTTCATTGTGCATGCTAGTCCAGCAAACATTCAATATTTGCTCTAATCTGACATGCGGTTTTGGATTCCAGAGTTTAGAATTGAAGGATATACAGTATTGTGCTAGAAAGACAGCATATCCCATAATGTTTTATTGCAATTTATGTCTTTGATATAGAGGAAAACCTGTAGTGCTGGATTTGATTTTCAGATCTTTGCATCTACACGGTCTTCTTGCTTATTTCTGTTAGAAAAGATTACAAAGAGATCTCGGTTGTTGAGGTAACATGTATAGAGTAAAAGAGAATCAGCTGTGGGCGTGTACTTCTGTGACCCAACTTTTGCAAGCCAAGGATTTGCCTGCAGAATGCAGGAATGGGACCTGCATGCATGTGTGTTTAGATGTAACATAGGTATGTGTGTGTGTGTTTATGTTAAAGGAAAAAAAAAAGATTTGCCTGTTTCTTCTGAGCTTTCATATTCTAAAGGTGTGTGGTGTGTGACATTAATTGAATTGGTGCTCATACGTAATGCCAAACCAGCATCTGGAATTGCAAAATTTAAACACTAAATTGAAAGATTCAGCTCTTTGAGTCTCTTGTTACACTTGATACTAAATCAAATGTAAAAGATTAAGTTCACAATAACCTTAAACAGCTGCAGGTTTTATTTCTGCTTTAAAATGCTAACTGCATGCTTGTAGGATTACATTTCCCTTTGCTCTTTTAGTAAGACCAGTGTACATGTGGATGATGTGCTTTCACTAAGTTTAGCAGTAAATAAAATGTGTAAACACAAAGATAGTATTTCCTGTTTCAGCATTTCAATAAAACAAAACCGAATTGCATTGATTTCCTGAATGAGCAGGTTGCAGTGGGGTGGCCGAGCGCTGATGGGTCTGCCGACTGGACGTGGGCTGAGGGAGGAGAGCTCCCAGACTCTGTGTTTACATGTGCTCTGACTCCTTTTCTTCCTTGTCACTGATTTATTCGCATGATCTTTTTACTGGTGGGAAGGTTTTGCCTGAATACTGTTAGATTGTGGCTGCCTACATGACAGGGAACACTGATAACAAGCAACAGATGGCAAGCAGATTTCAGTAGGAAGTCCTACGTTATTTTTTTTCAGTGTTCACAGGTAAGGAGGTTACATGAACAGGTGATAAGGATTGAAGGAACCTTTCTGTGTGTATTTGAAAAGCTGTTGCTGCAGCTCTGGTTTGAGCTGTTTGTAACTAAGAGTAGCACACGGTGTGATGAAATGGAGATTGCTGTGAGTCAGAAACACAATAAATTATACACTGTGGCTATGACAGCTCAATAGGAGCACCTGTGGATGGAAAAAACATTAGATGCGTCTTTGAGCACTGTTGACATGTAGTAATTTTTTACCTCTTTAATGAAAACATAATCAAATGAGCACATAAAACTTGGAGAGGAAAATATTTCTTCTGTACATGAGATAAAACTGCACAAACAAATATGTGCTATTAAGAGAACAAACTGTATTTCAAATGCAGAGCTTTAAGGTTAAAAATACAATTTGCAAGTATGAATATTTTTTTAGGAAGGCATTCTTCTGCATAGACAAGTATGTTTACTAACACAGGAAAAATAGTTTTCCTTTTAAAATACACACATGTGGAATCAGAAGCAAAATTACTATGGTCAGTACAGATTATATATGGCTGTAAGAATATGCTTCTAATTACACAGTGGATCTTTCTGTAATAAATTATGAAAACCCACTCTAATTTTAGAATATATGTATTTTAGAAGGACACAAATCTCAATTGCTTCTTTCAGGTAGTTCAAAAGTCATGCGGTAAGGGATATTCTGGACTTACAATATAACTGATAATATGTAAATTCTAATAACACAACACAGTGGTTATTTTGTAATGCTTGTGTGATAATCTCAACTCTTAGAAGTGCTTTATACTTTCTTTGCATATTGGAGCTTTCAAAAATCAAAAAACTTTTAGAAATGTATCTAGAGATGGCTTTAGCAAAATAAGTGTGTCTGAGTTGATATGATTGTACTATGTAGGGTTTTGTTTGCAAGTCAATCTCATTAGTGCAAATAAGCCACTTGAAATACTCACAAGGTAAACAAAACTCTTTCTGAAAGCGCAGAAAGATTCTGTATCTAGAACACCCAGAAGTCGAAGAGTTAATGATGGGGCTGCACTGGATTCAGTGTATTTGCAGATGTTGCTGCAACCAACTGCTGATTTTTCTCCCATCCTGTCAGGGAACTCTGCCAGCCATGATTCATGGAATGATTTTTTTGCGCTGAGTAATCTGTGGTTTTTCTTTTTTCCTCTTCCCTCTCCCTTATTTTTACCCTAAACTAAAGCCCTATTCATTTTAGCTAAAGGGAGGGGAAGCTTCCAAAGCACTAATACAAAACGTTAAATACACTGTGTTTGAGTAGAGGAATTTTAACAAATGTTAAACTTCCAGTAATTTTACTTGGTCTCAGGCAGAGTAGTCCAGTGCAGAAAAACAGTTTTATAACAGAAGCAGCTTTTGGTTTTGCTAGTTGTATGGTGTCACAGTTCTTTTAAGACTTCTGTACTAGTATTGCTAAAGAACATCAACTTTTGTGCTGATATTATGCCTCCTTTCTCACAGATCGCTCTGAAAGAAATAAACCAGACTGCCGCTCTTCAGGGTAAGAACCGTATTTCTGTATTTATTCTTCCCTTCTTTTCCATTTTTTCTTTATTTTTTCCTTTTATAGGGTGAACTAGGAAATTAGCCAGAAAAATAAAAAAGCCATTCTTCTACTTCTCTGTTTTGGTAACAGTAATGAAATACCAAAATAACTTTGGGTTAAAGGCAATTGTTTTATATTCCTTATGGGCAAAATTTTCCAAGGAATTAACAGGGCTTACTACAATGTAATTGTGCGCACTTCAAATCCAAGACTTGTTTATGTATCACGTACAAGGTTGTTTGGTAAAACTGTGATTTAAGACGAGAAGCCCTCATGACTTTTGTTTCTGTATTCTTTGGACTGTTTGCTTCTGTAGCAGGGAAAATAATTTTTGGTGCAGTCAAGAACAACAACACTTTATTATTTATTCCATTAACTCTGATCCCATCATACCTAAGGTTTCAAAATTTGGAGAAGCAAACGAACGAGTATTAAATAAAACACACACACACAAACATTTTATTTTTATTTAGAATTTCCATTAGCAAGTGCCATGAACTTCCTAAGCTATTGATTTGCAAGGCCACATTTTCCCTTAAGCTTCTGAATATTCTGTAGTTCTTCTTCTTATCCTCTTGTTTTTAAAAGATCTCCTTCTCTTTCGCCTTTTTTCCAAACTCTCCCTCTCACTTGTCCACCAGGGAATAGGATCTCATCCATATCCTGTGGTGGATAATGGGATTTTAATGAAGTAAAGTGATGGAGCAGACCAGCTAACACTGGCTCTCCCACTCCTTTGTGAAAAGCCTTTCCAAAGGATGCCCCTGGTGTCCAGCCTTCTGACATGACATGGCCTTTTCATTTGATTTTTACAGTCTGATTTTTTCATTACGTTTTTACAGTACAGTGGGGTAGCTTTTATAGCTAGAGGAACAGAGGGAACCGTAGCCTCTTCTAATAGCACGGTTGATGTGTTGTATCTACTGTGTGATGTGATGGAAGACAGGATGCTTTTCCCTTTCCCTCCCATATCCACAACAGCACTGTAGCGGTTTCCAGCAGTGTGTTTAAGTTGCAGGGGCATATTGCCTTTGTCGTTGATTACTTATATCTACTTAAAATGCCAATCACTGTATTTCCTTTTATAATTACAAATACTTAACTTTTTTCTTAAAATGATGCAGTTACAGTCTACATGTTTGAACTTGTATTAGATCATATATTACAAAAATGTCAAATAAATCCAAATCATTATCAAAAGGAAATCTAATTTTATCACAATGTTTAGTTTAAGGTTGAAACAGTTTCTGTCTGGTCCCCTTTCTTCTGGCTGGTCCTTCCCACCAGTACCTTTTTGCTTTGGAGTGTGTTTTAGAAGTTCTAGTTTGGAGCCAAAAGCAAAGTAAAACTTCAGATTTTTCCGTGCAGTTAGAATTTCAAATGTGGACCAGCCCTGACAATAAAACACTGCCCTAAGTTGTCTGGGTTAGAGATTCCAAATTCTCATGTGGAAAGCACATAGAAAATAACAGTATAATCTAAGTTGCTCATAAGGTTGAGAACAACGCAGCTCTCAGTAGTCTTTCATTCCTGTCAGTGGTGCACGTGCTTTCTAACCGTATCTGTGTATCTTCTGCCCCCTTCTCAGTCTCACTGGCCATCATGTCATGATAGTTCTGCTTTCCAGGATGAGCTATGAGGAAGAAAAGTCATTGTTTTAAAGGGTAGTGTGGTTTTGTGCATGTCTCACTCCTGCTTCTAGGCCAGAGCAGGAGCAGCCTGCCTTACTTAGATGACATACTCTGCTAATTGATACTGCACACTCTGTGGTTCATCTCTCGTTATAGTTGGAAGCATAATCCTGTGGTGATAAATAGCTGGGTGAGATTCTTATCCCCAGTCTGGCCATATCATGTCTGGGGAAAAAGCTGCAGCCTCAAGAAGACCAGAGCCCCTTGCTGTAAGAACTGAGGGAAAACTCAGTAGTGAAGTATGCAAGACTTAATTAAAGTTCAAAGCACACTTCTCTTGTAACATGGGCAGCATTTCAGAGCTGTTTGAGCTCCACTGGGGACAGTTTTATGGCTTATGCCATTTTATGATGAGCTGCTACACCCACAACACTTTCTGGGGGCAGCTCATGACAAGGGAAAGAGAAAATACAATGGCTCAAAGGCATCTTGTCTACTTTTTCCTTACGTTGCGTGTTGTGGGATGCATCTCTTAAAAGCACAACATACCATCCCTCTCATGATCTAAAGTGGAACAAAAATGACCCTGCAGGTCTTTGTACTTGGACTCAAGGTCTAGTAACACAGATTTCTGCACTAGAATTACCATAAAATAATGGAGGTGGACATGGGGATACTAGCTGACCAGATGAAGACATATCCAATGAGCCTTAAGAAAGGTAGCTATTCTAAGATGAAATGGTGTAGATGGTGCCCACAAGTCTGTCCAGTCTAATCACAAATGTGGAACACCGGGATAAAAAGAGACAAAAAAAAGCCACTGCCACCACCTCCTCCTCAGGCTCTGTAAAATTAAATTTTAGTCTGGAACACGATCAGCTTAATAAAAAGACCACATGACAATTTCTTGTGATTGCAGAGGTCTAAAGCTTGTCCTTTCCAACACCATGTTCTTACATGTTTCTGTGTTTGTGTATTTCTAGATCAGTTTGTGCTCGAGTCTTCACAGTATTAGGGGTGAAGAGCTCATATACAATGAAGCAGGAACAGTTTTAAAACAGAGCTCAGACATAATTCACTTGCAATGAGAAGGACATAAAAAACTGTTTTACATAGAAGAGTACATAAATGGTCTTTAATATAGTTCCTTTTATTATAGGATGATGCCATTTAGATAATGCAGGGTAAAACGTATTTATAGCAGTATCAGAACTCTGACAAATATTCCAGTTTTGTTACTAGCCTATCAAATGTTTAGTATGGGAGAAATGCTACAGGAGGGTGGAGTATTCTACGTGGTAATACTGGGATCTAGCATGACACTGGGAAGAAATTTGGGGAGCGGATGAACTGAAGACCATAGGTAATGGTTTAAAAGGAGGGAAACAGGTACTAGATAATGCCTACAAAATGTGCATTAATACGCTATCTTTTGCCTCTTCTGGCAATTAGCAACCAACTGCCATGCAGGAGAGTTTAGATAAGTGAGGAGTAGCAGAACAGGGCATGTGGATATCTTGTTCATGTACCACTCTGCACTGATTTTTTTGTTAAATATTAGAACATTAGTAAGATCAAAACAGATGTTCCCTGAATCCAAATAATACTTATTACTATGTTAAATTTTTATCAAGAGGCATTTAATTTTATGACCTAATATTAACCATCATTCAATTGTTATATTTCATACAGTATTAAAAATATATCTGGACCGGCAACAGTGATCTGTAATTATCATTATTTCTTGATTTTACTCTCAGGTCGCGCACTGTTGGCTCTGATAGCTTCAGGTCATGCACTGCTGTAACACAGGTTAATGAAGTCAAAAGAAGCAGACCCTTTAGTCTTACGTCTCTACATGTTGTTAAACTGAAAATTATATGATAATAATAGAATAGAAGATTTCAGGCATCCACATATTTGCAGTTAATCCCTGAACATGAGTAAAGCTTATAGAAGGAACTGGATTAATTTCACAATGCTTTTTTTTTTTTTCCTTTGAGGTAAGGATTATGGATAAAAAAATCCTGAAACAGTCCTGTAATGTGATATAATTCATTGCAGGTACCTTGACCTTGGAGATGAGAGGATGAAGGTAGCTAAACACTGCAACAATTTATTGAGAGATTTAGTGGCGTATCAGTCACTTGAAGTCAAGTAAGAGATTCTGATTTTTAAAATCTAGCGGTCTACTGAGAAGGCTTGTCCTCAAAATGGGGAGGGGGAAGAAAATAATTAGTTCATTTCTAG
Organism: Burhinus oedicnemus; assembly: GCA_008921705.1. NCBI lineage: Eukaryota > Metazoa > Chordata > Aves > Charadriiformes > Burhinidae > Burhinus > Burhinus oedicnemus. The sequence goes on along the minus strand of VFFE01006484.1, from coordinate 107,387 downwards.
AAGTAGATTCTAGGTTTTACTGGCATATAGTCTGCCTGCTGATTGTAATGTGCTAAAGTTCTTTTACAGCGGATTGGCTTCATTTGATTGAACTAAATTGGGCTTTTTTATTTAAAATAGATCAAGTCAACAATACAAATAGACACAACCCTTCTTTTGTTCCTTTATAAAGAAGTACTTGGAAGTGGCTGATCAAAGGGGCTACAGATCCATTTAGTGAGCATCTGGTAAATCAAGCTATCATTTTTATGAAGGGTATTTTGTATCTTACTTTGTTGTTTGGGTTTTTTTATGTAGCAGAATTCCATTAGTGAAAGCTTCTCTTCATTTCTATTTCCTCTGCTATATAACGTTGATCTCGTGAAATTGTGTTTAATAAATATTATGGTATTTGACTATATCTTAAGAATGTGTTTTCCCAGGTCATCTGTGAAGCCTGAAAGACACTTTTTAATTACGATCTTAAGCCTTTGGAACTGTCCTCACTTTACCGATGTGCTTTTACGAATCAATATGCTTTTGAGGTCTTGAGAAAACAGACAGTAACAGGATTTTCTATGTTGTAGCCATTACAGTCAGTCTACAGTCAGTCATTTCATAATTCCAGCTTTGCATATTTGAAGGTGAATGAGACTCCTTCCTTTGGCCACAGAAATCTTGCTAGCTCCTAGTGTCTGAAGCCTGGGGTTTTTATTTTGAAGCCTCTCACAAATTGCTGCTGACATTTATGCGTGTAGCAGCCTGAGTTGTTTTGTCCTCAGGAGGGATTTCACTGCTAATTTTGTAGGCCACTTAACAGATTTTGTGTATTTTAGGTAAATTTAAAATCCAGGGTACTGTATTGGAATTGGGCATTGGAAAGAGTGAGAGGTGCTCTTGGAACCCTATCTAAGACCTCTGCTTCGCTGTTGTTCCTTAGTCAAATGGACAGTGTGGAGAGACTTCTGATGCTACTGCTGCTTCTGTGCTGAGAAATCACAGAATGGTGGGAAGGGACCTCTACAGGTTATGTAGTTCAACATCTTGCTCATAGTGGGAAGATGCTAACACTGCATTAGGCCAGTGATGTCTTTTTCTAGCCAAGTCTTGAAAAACTCCCAGGAGAGAGAGATCGGGCCCAGGTATTTTCCGCCCACTTATAGGCTGCTTGTCTGTCTCATACTAACTTCATTTCCGAATGATAATGCTGTGGGAGACAGTGTCAAAAGAACCAGTCTGAATCTAGTTCTTTAGTTCAAACACTGGACTACTTTATATCCAGAGGGACCAGATTAATTCCCACAATCATCCTGAAATACAGTTTTTCATTGCTGTTGTTCAAAAGCCTTGTATATCTGCTGACGATGTCTGCATTACCTTGTCAATGCAGCTGTTCCACACAGAGGAAAATTTCAGGCTTTTGCCCATCCAGCCAGTGTTACAGGCTGTAATACAGATCAGAAGTTTGAGACTTCAAACCTTGCTGACACTCCATCTGAAAGGGAAGTGTTATGTGTAGAAGAAAGAACAAATGTTGGGGGATGACGCTTGTTTTACAGTTATGTTCTTATTCTTTATGTTTAGCTTTTATGATTTTTAAGGCTAAGGAGTAGCAGGTTACTCTTAGTCTAAGCATACTTTTAGGTTGTGGAAAGAGGAAGATCCTGCTTTTGTACACTCCAAGTAGGTCAGAAGTTGATGTAATAAAAAGTATCTAGTCTCCTTCCCAAACCCTTGGGGTGCAGTTTCACAATTGCCCTGAGCTGAGCTAAGCCCGTGCCACTCAAGAAGGAAGGATCTCATTCCCCTCTTTGGGCTGTTATCGGTGCTTATGTGGTTAGTTGGATCAGAAGGCTGATCTACAGGGAAAGAAATAGCTGTGTCTCTACTTTACTGATGAAGCAGGTTCAGTGGAGGGGGGCAGAGTGATTTCTTGCAACGCACACAATAAATCAGTGGCAGAGCTAGAAGCAGGGGCTTGGTATCATGACTTCTGTTGTTGGTATCTGAAAAGTAGGAACGTGTGGCTCCATTTTTGTTGTTCTGAGAGCCAAATTTTGGGCTCGGTCCCTTGGAGCATGGTGCAATCCCACTGGTCAAGCATGGATTTAAACTGGTGAAACTTGAGATTGGAATCTGCTTATGTGTCTTTCTTTTGTTTATCATGTGTTTCTGGTCAGCAGCGCATGCTGTGCATGTCAGAGATGTTCCTCCCGGGAACAGAATAAGCTGGAGCAATTTTGTGCAGCGTATTTCTTTGACAGTTTCTTTGCCACAATAAATCATTAATTTTAGTTTATTCTTTGCAATGTTAATTTTCCCTGCTCAGTTTATACTTCACTGCAAATGAGGAAAAAAAAAATCACAAGTAGAGCAGAGGAACAAATGGCAGGTGGGTTCAGCCTAGTTGTTGGCAATTGGGAATCATGTGGGTATCTAGAGCCTGTTAATGCCGATGTTTGTTTTAATACTGCCAATTCATCACTGCTGCATTGGGGATTTTTGGCTATTCGTCTCACAGATAGTGGTAAAGAGTTACTGTGAAGGGCACATCCTAGCCAGCCTTCCAGATTCCTTATTCCTAAACAGAGAAGAGGGATTTGTTTTAATAAAAGAGTGCTCTGTTCCTGGTTTCTGCAAAGAGAATTTTGAAGGACTGTTTGCTTTGGTGTCCTGAACAACTCCTTCCGTTGTCTGGGCTGCTCTCCAGTGCTTATGCTAATTCATAATGGAAAATAATGCTGAGAATGAGATGGTTGTTGAAGGAATAAAGACAAAAGGGCTCACCCTTCTTCTTTACTGAAAGAACTTCAGTGCTCCTTTGGGCATCTTGTGTACACGAGCAAATTTCAGTGTCCCATCACTTTTCAGAGGAGACTCCTGTAGAAGCTACTGAGAACCATCCAGATGCAAGGCCACTCTCCTTGTGCATTAGGAGAATTGTCTGGGACATAAACAACCATGATAGACTCTTAGTTCTAGAAAAGGTGGTTTCAGGAAGCACAGAATTACACACTGCAGGTTTTTTTAATCATGGAGCTTTCCTTTTAAAGGTCATTTTGAGAAGACTTCACTTTTTCTTTAAAACAACCATATGGCTTTGTCTTTTAACCCTGCTTTGAGGTGGTTGAAAGCTGTGGGGAGAACTGAAATTCTCTGTTTATAAGTAACATGTGATGGGTCAAATCAATCAGCCGTGGTTATAATTCTGCTTCTTTATGATTATTCTCTTTTTCCCCCAAGATGTTTCAATGACAAATAGCACATGGAATTAATCTGGTGGATGGGAAAGAGAGCTGGAAGAGAATTCTTTCCAAAGGTATTTGTAATAGTCTTAAAGAAAACAGGGAAGGAGGAGGAGGAGCTGCTGGGGGAAGCCTGTGGGATATGTGTCAGGGCTGAGGAGGCAGACTCAGCAGGTTGTAACCTTCCAGCTCAGAAGTAGTAGTAGTTCAGTTCGCTCTGAAAGAATTTCATGTTGATATTTTAAGAGTGCTGGAGCTGATACTTGGGCTTTGGTTTATTTCCCTAAGGATTTGTGTAGGTTTCTGTCTAGGCTCAGGTCAGTGTCTACATTTTCCTTCACCTCTGGAATTTGAGTGGGAGAGCTCGGTTTGCAGTTACATTGTGTTGGTTTCCATGGCCTCTTACTCTGATGTGCACAAGAGAGAAGAGGTTGTTACTTTCTCCTTATTTTGTTCTCTTTTTCTGTACTGCTCACCTACTTTGTAATTTCATTGTAAGATTCTTTGGTGTCTGCAGATTGCTCTAGCATAGGTAATCGGTTACCTTAAGTAGTATCTTGTTTGGCAGTTTGAACATTGAATGGATTGATCACCTACTCTTTCAGACTATGTTACAGTTGCATGCTCACTACATCATGGGAGAAAAATATTCCTAGTGAGGCCTGTCACATTGATAGTTTCGTCCTTCTTCCTGTGTTTCTGTCTAATGCTTGCTGTGCAGTTTGCACAGCTGTACTTTAGACTCTCATCCTATAATTTATGAGACATTGTGTTTCTGATTTTGCTACAAAATTTCTCTTTTCAAAAGCGGTATTTTGCTCAGTGCAGGTATCAGCATTTGAATTTAGGCCCTTTTACATATGGGATTTGTCCTAGTTTTGGCCATCTGTGACAAACCACAGGCTCAACTGAGATAGTACTAGCCCTTAGTGTAGACAAGGATGAGGTGCTTTTGCATCTGTTTCCAACTACTTCAGCTTGAGGAAGAGAACTAAGATTCAGTGGTACAAAAAATCATGTAGCCTCTTCCCTTGGAGGCTACAACCAAGACAGGTCTTGGGCAAGTCCATTGCTACAGACGACTGAAATTAGACCTCACAACCCTAAATGTGGAAAGTATTCGTATAAGTATGGTCTTTATAAGTATGCACAGCCACATCTTAAACACGGGAGAGTTGTTACGACAGGTTTGTCATCTGTTCTGGGTACAGTGGACATTCCCACCTCCTGAGGCTTGAGGCAAAGGTTGACTTCTGATTAAAGAGAAGGTCCAAATTTAATCACCACAAACAATGATTACTTTGTTAAATCTCTCTTTTGATCTACAACATAATATCTAGTTCAAGCAAAAGAAGTACATCAGTGATCTCATCTTACATTAAGCAATATTTTTGCTTGGAATAAATACTTAGTGGAAAGAAATAGCTTTGGTTTTACTATTATAATTCTTCTATTCCATGTTGTCTGGACTTTGGCTTCCCCATCCCCTCACACACCAGCTTCTAATATTAATACAGTATTAGTTCAGACAATCCTCGTACCATTTTATGATTGGACCAGTTCAGGAAGTTTCCCTCCTCCCCCAAGAACACAGTTTCTTTTGGGCAACTGCTTTTAAGACCATTGTGGTGTTTTATTACCTTGTTTCCACTGCCACTTCTAAAATACTATGCCTGTGAATAGCTAAAAGCATGTAGTGCACCTGATGGGTGAAGGTTGGGCAGCTAGGAAGGAAGAGGACAGTATCATGGGACAAGTACAGTAATGACACTTGCAGGAGAGGCTTTCTCACCACACCTTAGTGGTGTATAGGACGGAAGATTATTTGCATTACTGCCCAATCTGTCTTCTTCCTTCTGAGGCTGTTGACAAGGAAATGTGTTCTGTTAAATGAATATTTTTACAGTGTGAACAGGCTACCAATGCTTTCTCTTAATAACAGCATTTATTTTTTTCCACCTAGGACAGACCTGAAATGACAACACAGTTCTCTGTATTTCCTTTAATTAGTGTTCCTATATTGTCTTTTGTAGGTTTTTTAAATTATGTCTGTTAGTATTTGAATTGACAAAATCAAATAATGTGAGACTGAGCTGTCATTCCCTATTGCTTTGCTGCTTCTCGATAAAGTTAAAATGCTGCTGTTCTGGGTTTAAATAGATCGTGTTAATCATTTTAGGCAGTCTTAAGGAAAAGGTCACTATTACTTTTGGATGCCCAGAGGCACGTTAGCAAGGGGAGAGGGGGATAAGGTGGTTGGCTGACATGAACAATTTACTGCCTTTGGAGTTAAGGGCATCGTTGAGCCTAGAGGTTAGAGAAATTACCTGTTATGTTATCTGAATTCAGAGCCTTTAAGCTGCACTGGAGATTTTAAAAAAAAAAAAAATATTTTCTAAGCTTGTCTTTGTTAAGATTTGGGATCAAGGGTCAGAGGTCAGAGATGAAGTGGTTGTTATGAGAGAAGGGTAACCCCATTGGTCCCTGGTTTTTCTGTTCTTTTGGTCTCCTAAGCTGAACCTGATACTTTGTGGCTCTTAATTTCCTTTGCCTAATTTACCTGATGGCATATGGTACAATGATTGAAACACATGGAGCATATGAAAGAGCTATGTGTTTTGGGGATTCTTACCGGCTAGGGAGGGGCATTGATTTCCGTGGCTGTGAAATGTTTTGCCAAGGTATTTCTTATGACTGTTGCTCTGGAAAGCTCCAGTTCAATCTGTTCTACAAGGTGTTTGTCTCTGAAGCTAAATTTAGTTAAACAGGGAAAGGTGATGATAGTGATTATTTCTTCCAAGCTATAACCATCCATTAGGGGCTGCAGTATTTACTGATTTGCCATATAATTTGAGGTCCATGATGTCGTAAGATGGCTAGGGTGTATGATTCAGGGTGGAGGAAGTTCTTGTCTTATAGTACGTTTGCATGGTGACTTGCTCAAAGATAAGATCTGTTTCACTGGAGAAGTGTCCCCAGTGGATAAAAGCCTTCTCTCGGTTGTTGAGGTATAGTATTTTCAGTGCTCTTACAGCAAATTCAGTGCTGTGCCCACCTGTCAGGGTTTTGCAGTGTGTTTGGGGTAGATGCAAGTTTTGGAGGTGTAGGTATGATTTTAAAAATCTGTTTGCTCTGATGGTTGATGCTTCTTTTTCACCCTTGGAAAAGATTTTGAATATCTAAAAACTTGGCTGTTTTTCCCCAACTTGGGCAAACAAAGATATTACCTTTACCTATACACTATACCTTACCTATGTCCTTGTAGAATCAGAATGACAAGACTTGCAAAATAGTTTTTGATGTGTATCTTTTGGGAATGGTTGACCTTATTCTCAGAGTTGCTGGATCTTTGTGAATGAATACTAAGGACTGCGGTTTAACGTCCTACATTGTAGACCTACAGATGTATGAATGTATGGTTTGTCGTTATGTAGTGCAAGTTTCTGAGGAATCATTTTCTGTATTTTGTAACCAAAAGTGCTCTCAATATCTGTGGTATAGAAGAAAAGGAAGCGTTTCAGTGTTTTTGAAGGGCAAGGCAAGAGTGTATAGGCAAACATGCCATTTCTCTGACTGAGCTGCATGCAGGGCACTTTCTGGAAAGACAGGTCTGGTGAAGGGTGTGGTTATGCGATTTTATTTTACAATTTCTGTGCACTGTGCTTTCTGTAAGGGCCACTGTTACAAGTTCATGGACCTCATGTACTGTAGGGTGTAACTGGGTGAGTCAGCAGTCCATTGGACCAAGATGTGATCACGCGTGATGATAGTTTTACTTTTGTGAGGCTTTAACATGGGAGGGTTGAGAATGAGTGTTTCTGCTGCTTGTTAAATTATTTATTTTATTTTATTTAGAAATACAAATGGCCAGTTTGAAGCCAGTATGTCTCTCTATATGGATGACCTTGTAATATTCTCACATGCGGTTTTTTTGGCTGCTGGTTCACATTTATAGTGTAGAATGGTTTTTGATTTTTTTAAGTGCTGAGGTAAGACTTCAGTATATTTGATGCATATGTATTAATACATCTGTTTTATACCCTGTCCCTTCACGACAATTGTCTTTGCTCTCAACATGCAGCTATCATTAAAACAATGAGGAAATTCCTTCTGTTTCCTCACTCAGCTAAAGCTTAAACTCCAGCACGTATCATGCTGCTTATTTGACCCGGATGGCCTACAAAGAAGTTGAATTAGTCTAAAGGAGCACAGAATTCCTACAGGATGGGACTTGTCAAAGAGCTCAGCTTTGCCCATTGTCGCACTTTGAAATTCTCAAAGGTGCTCAGTTGATTTTTTGGCACTGGGATCACAGCAGCATCGAACACTTCTCGTAATCTCACTTTTGTGGCTGCGGTTGAACTTTACATTTTGCTACATTTTGCGTGCTTCTCAAATGGCTGGCTTTTATATTACAGAGCTGGAATTGTGTGCTGTTAATCTCTGACTAGGCAGGTTCCAGATACTATCTTAACTGCTCAGTGTGGAAGCTATTTGGTACTGTCCCTTGGAAGTGAGACTCAATTATCCATCTGCCAGAGGCCTTAAATTGCCTCAGGATTCCCCAGGAACTCCTTCCTCATACATGCGGTAGTTTCTTCCTCAAAGGCTGCACAATAGTTGAAGCAAATGAGCCTGTATTTTACAGATTATTTTTTACACAGGAAATGGACAGATCTACACAAAATAAGAGACACCTATACCCTGTTCCCTCGGTTTGATTAGTGCTCTGAAGTCTTTGAAGTCTGTATGCTTGCAAACACCTGAACATTTTCCTCTGGATTCCTCACTTCCAGCTCATGCATCCTCTGGGTCCTGCTGAGTTCTCGCCCTTCCAGTCAAACACCCTTTTGTTCCTGCTCATTCCTGTCTGGAGCCATGCCCTGTTGTGTTTCTATTCCCAAGCTTCTCAGCCTCTATGTTTTCAAAAGGCCAGCTGAAATACACCCATCTTTTGATGATTCCCGCCACCCCCATTCTTTTCTTTTCTCCTTCTTGGTCTGGAGGTAACTGGTTAGGGTTTGAAGATACTCACTGTTGTAAAACAAAGTGTTATCTGTTTTGTTAGTAATCATTAATTCTTCTAGTCATATGAGGACATTCACATACCACTTTCCCCCTTTACAAAACTTTAAAGGTAACCTTAACACTATACTTCTATGAAGTACACAGACTATTTGAAGAAAATCTAATACCTGTACTTTATAATAGTTAAAGCATTGTAAAGATATCTTGAATCCTGTGAATCCAGATCAACAGGTTTTCTTTATGCCTTTGTCCTGCTCATCCTTCATGATTAAACCAGGTTTTATTTGTCTGTGATGTCAATTACAAAGGTTCTGGAGCTCATTCAGCCACCAGATCGTGTTTAATGTACAGAGGTGCATGAAGCAAGCAGAATGTCCTCCTGTCAGTGGCTCGAGACGGCTTTGGTTTACTGACTGAAATGCTACTGCAAATAATTGAACCAAAGAACCGTTAGTCAGAAACAAGCTTTGTTTTGGATAGTTTAGCTGTAGAAGTAGGGCACTGTCATCTTTCCCCATTTGCAAATGCAGAAACTACATAGACATTAATGGTAAAGAATTTCCATCAGAATAAGCTGCAGTTTACAACTAAGTTGTTTTATCTGAAAGAGATGGTTCTTCCCCTTGTTTTTTTAACCTTTACTTTTGTGTCTGAATATATTGCTGGCTGGGCCCAAATATCCTGTCACTATCACTAGGACAATTCAGTGATACTTGCATTTACCTTTACAGTGCTATTATGCTATTATTAAAATTATAGATGCTTTCTACTGCTAGAAATATTTACTACCAAAGTTAAATTGTTATGAAAGCATAAATACTATTTATTAATTTTATTCAAAACATACTAACAGGCTTATCACAACAGTGAGTAAAAATATGTTGATAGGTGGCATAAAGGAGAATGTTCTTAGCTGTTACAGAAGGGCCAAACTCTTCAATAAGTAAAGGCCTGTGTTCTTTTAACGTACATTTTATTGGGAACTGAAATCAGTCAATATACAATGAAGACTGAAAATAACTTGAATCATACTCTGAGAATTTGCCTTTCTCAAATGGGTGTGTTCATACAGTCATCTTTGGGGGCAAGGTGCAGTTCAGCTCAGCTTGCTATCTGAAAGAAAGGGCTAGGAGAAATCTAGCTAGCATGTCTGTAGCTCTGGATCCGGAAGGAGTTAATTCAGGGTGCGCAAGAGCTGAGTGACTCAGATTCACAAAAAATTTGGGAGGTGTTTCAGCGTCAAGATCTAAGCTGGACATCATTAAGTGTGGAAGCTGTTGCAACCTCATGACTTCTAGTTTGCTGTGAGAATCAGAGTGTGAAATGTTATCATCTGCTGCCGTGATCTGCTTTGACTTCCTGCCTGTGTTCTGCCTTAAAATTGAAGGTTCAGTTGCTAAAATATGATCCCCAAGTATGACAGTGACAAGCACATGAATATGTAATAAGTGGCTGAAGAAACAGCTAGAGAGCAATTCCTGAAAGGATTTCCCTATGCTGATCAACGTGAGCTGTTTTAATTAGCTGAGCAGCTGGATTTAGCTGCTTCTTAACTACATCCTCACTTGTCCAGACAGTGGGAAGTCACAGTTGCAGCATTCATTAAGTGATGCAAGAAGCAGACATTTTCAGCATAATGATGAGGATTGAATTGTCATTGGACTTAATTACTGGTTCAGGATTACTTGCTTTTGGGGCTGGACTCAAGAGAGAAGTTAAGTTGTACCAGGGTGAGTCTGATTTCCTAGATGACCAGATCTGTACTATTGAGCACGTGATTTCTTAGGTGGCTGGATCTTTATTAGCCTTCTGTCCCCACAGGGCCGTGACAATACCCCATGATTTACCGGAGAACATGAGAGTGCGTCTTCATTTTACAGAGAGATCACTGTGGTGCCAGGCTGCTGCCAGCTGCTTTTTTCTGGTGCTTGTCTGACCTCCCAGTGAGCCAATCTGGATGACCAGCACTAGCAGGGGGAAAAAAATAAAAAAAGAGTGGATCAACTGGTAATGAAGGGTGAGAAGAACAGCTAACCTGAGGCATAGCCAGCATTTGGTGATTTGCTGTCAGATTAGCTGCAGAGCCACGGACTTAAGGTTTGTTTTTGAGAGTGGAGGCTGAGCTGCTTACCCCAAGGACGGCCGCTGGCCTCCCTGCCTGTCCGCTCCCACCGCTTCTCCAGCATCACCCTTGTGCTCATGTGGCTCTGCAGCCAGCTGGAGCGGTTAGCCTGTCTGGCTGAAAACTAATTGGGATGTTTGGGCTGGAATTGTTTGTTGTTAGCAAAATCACGTGGCTGACCCAGCAGACTTGTGACGATGTCAGCACCGACACAAGAGAGCTGGTGGAAATGGTGAGCGTGGGGAACGTGGGACTACTGCCTGCGCAGTTTCCGCTTCTCTTACGCTAATGGGGAAACTGCACCTGGAGTCTGTGTGTCACGTAATCTAATTTACACGTATCAGTTGGAGGACTGGGAGTCCTCTGCAGTGGAGGCATTGAAAAGGCTGAACTCTGTGGATACATTTTCAATGTAGATTCACTTAATCCACAGGATTAATACAGTTCTGTCTTCTGCATTCACATGATGAAGATGAGATACCTGTGACTCTTCTGTTCCAACTTTGGGAGCTTTTTGGTCGAACTAATAGGTCTGTCTTTGGCCCACTATAAGGGCCCACTCTAAGGGTGGTGGTAAATCTGATCTTTTGCACCACCCTTAATTTAACTGTAATGTTATTGACATCTTTCTGTAATTCAGTCTGCAGTGAAATCGTTTAGGTGGCATTTTAAACATTCTATGCTTGGAATAATGTCTTCTAGGTTTTTAAAATGTTACACTGCAGTATACTGGCTGCTATAAAGATGGCATGATTTCTAAAGTAACTGAGAGGAATATATATGATGCCTTTTATTAAACTAGTGTTTTGCCTCACAGTAATTTCAACATTAGCTATTTAAAAATTCTTGGCTCGCATTCCAAGAAGTCACAAGGCATTAAAAAAAGCATCATTTTAATTTTTTTTACTCTCTCTATGTATGTATGTGTATAAGACAAGGTCAATAACCATCACAATTAAAAATATGTTAAAAAGCTTTTACACAGGTGTGCGAACCTAAGGACTGATACTTTAAGAAAAGCTTTGTATAACATGACATGAAGGATAAATTTTAAAACTTTGCAGCAGATGCTTCAGTATATTCGTTTTTTACAGCAAGTGATCATTCTTTTTCATTCCACCCCCCCCAACTCTTGTCTATGTCTAGAGTGATGTATGAAAGAACTGCAATTGATTTTCCTGTAGACTATTCATTGTTGTGTCAGTTTAGACAAAAAAAAAAAAGGTCCTGGTTCTGATAAAGGGAGCAGACATTGTGGAGGACTGCTCAATTCCTTTTGAGAATCCCAGGCAAGCCAATAGGAGACTGGTGGAAGTGCATGAAGGTGAGATACTGAGACAGGACCGTAGCTTGGGGTGTCTTTTGTCCCAAGCAGTACCACAACTCATAGGGCAGAAGACTGTAGATAGCCTGAGAAGACCCCCCTAAATGGCTACGGGTATGCTCACAGGCAGGAGGGAGCAGTCACAAGCCAGTACTGCCTGCGCTCTCCAGAGTCAGGTAAAGCCCAGCACTCCTCTACCTGTTTGCAGAGGAGCAAAGCAGCAGAGCTGGCTCAATATCAGCTGGCTGGTGGGAACATGTCCAAGAGTTGCCCTCAGCTGGGCTGGAGCCACCGCTGCTCCTGAAACAGCTAAAAGACGTGTGGGTGAAAAGGTAGCCCAGAACCTCCTGGCCTCTTTGCTCAGGTAATGTGTGACTTAAATGCTGTCCTGCTCCGGGCACACACAAATCCCTGCCTGCTTGCTCAGAGATGCCTGTGTGATTTGAGCTTTATTCCACTTGAACAGCACCTCCCCTCCTCTGCTGTGTGGGGACCGTTCAGGTGAGAGATACTCGCACAGTCGCTGTGTTGGGTCAGGAGTCACCCCGCAGGAGCAGGCCTTTGAGAAATATTCTAGCTACACTGAGGTTGTGTTTGAAGAGAGACACTGCTCAGTGCAAGTAAAAGTGTCGGAGCAGAGCCCCCAGTGAGAGAGAGACTGGGCTTTATGCGCAGTAAGTGCACTTACTCCACTAAACAGTTTACAGCTCTTTGCCCAGTCTAGTTTGTGGCAACTTTATTTCCCCAATACACAGACCTAAAATAAGCTTTTGAAGCATTTTCCTCAGGTGTTTATATTTAGAAAACCTGTCCTTGAAACCCAGAATAAAGCCTGCCAAGAAGAGTGAGTAGGTGTTTAACATCTTCAAATGCACCACTGCAGGTTCTTTATCTTTCAGAAATGGTGACCCATGGGAGCCTTTTCATATTACTGCTGACTTAAAGTACCCAGCTGCTTTCAGCATAGCAGGTACAGCAGCTTCCAGATCCCCTCTGAACCTATTTGAGTGGGTTGGTTTGGCTGTGCAGAGGGCCTGACAGAGGTGGGTGAGTTCCCCCTTTGGAGGGGCTGGTAGGTGAAGCTGGCTGAAGCTGCTGCCTTAGCTGGAAATAAAACAAAGTTTGTGCTTCAAATTACCAGTGAACGAGGTCTAGGATAAATCTGTGGATGTCAGAGGAGTTGCTCCAGTTGTCCACTCCTGCATGGTAAATTGTGTGTGGAATGGATGAATAGTTTTCATCTTTACTTATTCTATATTAGGTATGGCTGGGGTGGTGTTGGAGCTAATGTTTATCAGAGTCTTTAATGCTCTGAAAGGTCCTCCTTCCTGCTGTCTGCTCTGTTTTCTTCCGGCAATATGGGTTTGGACTTTGCTTATATACATTACAGGGTGACACAGGAGCTGCTGTCCCCCACTCCCAAGGGCTGGTTGTTGTCATGCTGTCCCCTCAGCTGTTCTGATGTAACTGTTGGGGGAGTCACGCTGGGACCAGGATCAGAGGTCCCACGCAGATTAAACTCCTTCCCTCTCCATTTTTCCTTGACACATGCGTTTGTGGGGATTTGGTGTGTGCTCCGGTTCATCGCTGTGTCTTACGGACAGGAGGAGGAGGTGGGAAAGAGGCAGGGACTCCATACAGTAGAGTAATTGTTGCAGCTCCTACCTCATCAAATAGGAGAATTAAATTCGATTTGGTTATGTTAATTATTTGGATGGCTTGAGAGACAATGTGTCATTAACTGTGGAGCAGAGCAGGGTATTAGTAACCTTATAATTTCTCTCTTTGCAAGACAGGACAAGAGACCAGATATTGTTGCCCATGGAATGAGGATGGGGTGGAGAAGAAATTCTACCTCCTCTCCCATTTCTGTGTGTTTAAAGGGCTTAAATAATTGTAAGCTAAATGTGAATCAAACTCTCCTGGGGGTAGGAAACATAGTACTTTGCCAAAAGGTTGTCAATGGGTGACCTGCTAATGGAAAGTGGAAAGAAAAAACTATCTGCTAACAGCTTGTTTTGCCTGTAAGCTCTAAATTTTCTAACAGAACTGTGTTATCCTGGCTTCTAAATTGCACAGTTGCATACTTGAACTACCTTGCTCTTGATATATCCATACTTGAGCTTCACTAGGTTGGTCATGTGAAAGGTTTTGCTTCTTTGTTCTTTGCATTTTGATTTTAAAATTGTTTTCTATACCCTTTTGGTCCTCATGTTGCATGGAACACTTGAACTTTTGCCTACATGATGACTCCTGTGATTTCTAGCCAAAAATACCTGCTTGGGTCTGAAAGTGCCCATCAGATTCTGAGGCAAATTGCAATGGGTCAAAACACTCTTGTCAGTGGAAGAAAGAACTTAACTTGTTCCTTTTGGTTCTTACTGACACTTGAATATGCATGCTTTATAGATTTCCTAATTTCCTGCTATAAAACTTAAGTAAATCTTGAATTCTGAGTATAGAAAATTTTTGTTACTACAAAAGATTTCAGATTCATGTTACCAGACTTCAGTCTCCTTCCTGTCTGATACTAAATATGATCAAAATAAAACCCTAAAGATAGTAGTTATTCACAGCAATGAAAGCAGAAGAATAAAGTTTCGAAAATGAACATCCAAAAGAAAGAGATTTGAGTTACGAGGAAGAAAAAAAGGAGTCTGAGGGACACCAGTGAGGAACTTACAACTAAAAGTGTTTCTTAAAGATAAGACTGTATTATGATGGGGTGTTTTGAAGGATAATCAGAATCTTTTTCTGCTGAGAATGCACAGTGAAATATGACTGATAGAAATGTTTTCTAACACAGCTTTGCTAGCTGTGTGGATAGGATCCAAGACACATTTGAACTGTTTCTGAAACCAGACAAACAGGCATTGTTTATCCTAGACTAGCCAAACTATTTCAGAAAAAAGTTCAGTCAGAGCAACGTTCATTTCTAGTCTTAATTAGTTTTCAGAATGACTGTAGAGGGAGGACATTTTTCATCCACGTCCTTTCTGACTGTCTCTTTCTTCTCTCCTCCAAATCCCCCTATTCTTCGTCCCACTGGAGTAACTGCAGCCATCAGCAATTGCAATGGAAGTGCATGTGGAGCTAAACTGAGCCCTGCCAGAGTTGGGGTGCTGCACGCCTGCTGCGGGCGGAGTGAGAGCAGTGTTAAAATGCTGATGTCCTCCCCTGTACTAACATTCCTGCTGTTATGCTGCTGCTGAAGGCTGTGGTGGAAGGTTTCCGTAAAAGACTTGATTATATGCCTTTCTGTTGTAAATAAGATATTGTATTAATTTAAATCAAATATAGTCTATTTATTTTCAGCCTTTAAAAAAACTATTCAGCACCTCCAGAGGCATCTCACCAACAAGTATTCTTTACCTGCTGTGCTTTGTGTTTTGGTTTTTTTTTAAAAAAAAAAAAAAAGAAAAAGAGAAAAAAAGTCCTTTACTGAAATAGTTGTGTGTTGTTTTTTTTTAATCTCCTCTGCAGCTTTGCACAAGTGGCAGGTTATTAAGACCATATTCTTCAAGTTAGCAACAGTTTCTGAAAATTATAATCCCAAGTTAGTTTTGCTTTTTACCTGCAAAAATATTGAGGACTGCTACACCTGCTAAAGGTGTTCAGAAGAGAGGCACCAGAAACCTTAGTCTTACCAAGAAAACAGATGAGTTGACAAAAGGAAACATTTTTCTGTCCTTGTGTATCAACAAATTTTTGGTCATGTTGTCTTCCTGTCTAACCCCACCCACCAAGTTATTACTGAAAAATGCAATCTCAACTGAAAAGGAAGATAATTTATTAAGTAATTGTTAAAAATATTTAACAAAGGGGTTGTAGGTGTTTACTTGTCTGTGTAAATTGTATTTATTTACAAGAATGTTAGGACATTAAATGCTTATAATCTGAGAATATGCACACCCACGTGGGCTCTTCTCCAAGTTTTCCTGTCAAATGAGACGGAATGTGAACTTCAACACAGAATTGAGAGGAAAAAATGGTTCTAAAAATTGGCTTCCTATCCTTGCAGAGTCTTGCAGCTAAGCTGTAACCTGGTTTTCATTAGAAGGGGTTGGGTATGGTTGTATGCGCCAGGAGTTTTGGAGAAGTTTCTGTAAGATAACAACCTAGGGAAAAAATGTGCTTGACAAACCCTTTACAATATATGGGGAATTTCTGCATGATGTTACTTTGTTGTTTTCTCTTTGAGATGTTAACCACATTGTAATTATATTTTTTTTTCTTCATTAAGCCAAGGACCCTTGTCATCCATAAGAGCAGCAATCAAGAGATGTAAGTTTACTTTTCCTATTTTTTGAGAATCATAATATTTTAAGATTGCTAAATCTTCATTTTTAGTAACTGGTTAAGTTTATGTGTGACAACAAAGTAGCTAGCAGGCTTTTGGGAGTCTGTAATTTCTTTCTCACTCTCTGATTTTTTGCTTCACGTTAGACCATCTTTTTGCTTTGCTGATAAGCTGTTCCTTCTGCCAGTTACCAACACTTTCTTATTTAAGCACTAATGCATTTGTGCACAGATGTGATCCGTCTCTGAAGAACTTGGGTTACACATGCCTAATTTTGTAATTCGCTTGAGAAAACAGAAGATTGTTCTACTTCAGTAGAAATCTGCAGCAACTGCTCATTGGCTATACTGGGGACAGGATTAAACTCATGCACCAGACTCATTGTGGGAAACAAAAAATTGTTTATAAATCTTGAATGAAAGTCCAAACTATTCTTCCCAGATTTAATTATTTAACTCCTCTTTCCCTTTCCCTGCTCATGATATTTCCAGGCAGATAATTTCTGTAGCTGCATCTTCTGAAGTATTTTGTGCTGTTTCTTTCTTCTGCTTTTCATTTTTATTTCCTTTCTGTCCATGATTTCAATTTCATATTAATGAAACAACCCTCAGGATTCTGCTATGGGGAAAAATAAATTAGTGTATGTACTACTGATTTGTTTCTCCTGGACCTATTAGTCCAGGGCTCATTAGTATGGATTAGGTTGGAGGTAGTCAAAGGGGATCATGAAAGCTTTATTCAGAGCAAGTCTACATGATGCTGTAGTTAAAATGCAGCACTTTATCTGTGCTGCTGCTGCCATAGATAGGCAACTGGAAAACAGAGCACCAGATTACAGAGGGCCTTTTGTGGTGGAGTCAGAAGTTGATTCAGACTGCCTAAGCCCCAGTACCTCATCTAACTGAGAAGCTGTCTAAAAGATCATTAAGCAATTGATATCTATGTTTTTGAAAATACAGTAGC
The DNA here is from genome assembly GCA_008921705.1 of Burhinus oedicnemus. NCBI lineage: Eukaryota > Metazoa > Chordata > Aves > Charadriiformes > Burhinidae > Burhinus > Burhinus oedicnemus. The sequence goes on along the minus strand of VFFE01006484.1, from coordinate 90,426 downwards.
AAGTGATACTTTGTTCTGAGGCACAATCAAGTAAAAAACTAGTCTAGTCAAGAAGCCCTGGCTCATATGTTGTAACATCATTCTTAATAATATTAATATGTAAATAACTATGATGAAATATAAGTACCATGTGAATTATTCAGATAAAAAGCTATTAAAAAATCTCCATGCACAAATCAAGGCATCGTATATGAAACCATAGTTCATTATACGCCAGTAACCATACCTAAGTTAAAAATGAACCCTGAATAATTCCTAACTCCCCTTGACATTAACCTGGAGAAAGTATGGTATTCTCTGGAAAAGTGTATTTCCCTTACAGAGTTAGAAATCTGTCTTTAATTCTTAATCACAGGTTCTGTGGGCTGTTTATCTCTGATTTTCAAGAAACATGATAGGTACGTGCAGGGTTTCAACTTTCCAACCTGTGGACAGCACTTTACGTGACTTTGTATCAGTAAGTCTCTCCGTCTTGTGGCCAAAGAGGAAGAGGGTTTATTTTCCGTTCAGCCACCCTGACTATAATTCTCGATAGAAAGACGGTGTCATTTTGTTTCAATTGTTTGACAGCTCAGCAGAATTCAGAAAAGTGAGCCCAATGTGCTTGAAGAAAGCAAGCATGTGAGCATGAGATATGCTTGGGAGTAATTTTTTAATCTCAACTCTTCAAAAGTTACCCCTGGATTTTTAACCATCATCTTAGGCCAGGACATACCACTAAATCCAGCTCTCACTAAAATCAGTGAAACTATTTCCATTGATGCCAGAGACAGCAACGTGCACAAGAATGCCGAAGAAAGTAATGAGTCAAGCCAAGTGCTGCACTAGTGAGACAAAGGGGAACGATGTTTTTGCTCGCTTCCCCACTATTCCAGAGTGGGGTAGCGTTAAGGAGCAGGGCTACAGAAGTAAGTCTGCTGCTGTAAAATATTGGAAGAACCTGCACACTTGTTCCATTCTCATTCTGTCCTAAGCAAATATATGGCTGAATGAAGGATGTGTAACAGCTTGTATGCGCTCTGAGGCTGTGGCTTCCCATTTGGCAGTTTTGCAGCCATTTTTGGCTGTGGGTTTCGTTTGTTTTTCATTTTTGTTTTGTTTTGCTTGGGGGCTTCCTAGATTCTTTTGGCTCCCACTTTTTCCCAACCAGATCAATTCTGTGACCTCATTCTTTCCCCATCTGCACAAACATTTGGGCTGGCATAATGCAGGGAACGGTGCAGAGGCAGGAACATACAGCCCGAGGAAAGGTGTGGGAAGGAGTGAAGTGCCTTCATAAATCATTATTGTCAAATTTGAGTGAAACTGCAGGCTTGCTCTAAGGGTGTAGTTACACAGATTTTGTTCAGCAGCAATGCCAGCCTCTATGGTGCCAGGCAGTTTGGTTGGCTGTGAAGAGGGTATTTGACCTCACTGGGGGTAGGAAGAGGAATCCTGTCACCTCCCTGGGTTATTTTTGATCGGTTCTGTCACTGAAATTGTGCAAAGAAGAACTGGAGCCAGGAAGCAGAGGCAGGAAACAGAGGCTGCTGTTGGGGGTGGCATGTTCCTTCCCCTGTGCTGCTGGTGGCCTGAGCCCAAGGTGAGCAGGTTCAGGGAGATAAAATGGACAAAAACTGTGCAGAAGGTGCTTAATTTTTTATTTAAAACTCTGAACTCACTCACTGTGGGGTCATGTGAGTGCTAATGTTCATTCAAGAGAGGACGAAAGTCCACGTTTGGAAGAGGAATTGGGCATCACCATCTCTTTTAGCTATATTCAAGTGTTAAATCAGCCTAGCTCTAATGTCAGACAACCTAACATTTCCCTGAGGTGCCTGGAAACAGAACTAGAAGAAAAGGAGCAAGACCTCCCCCTTGTGCCAAGAAATAGTTCAGGAGAAAAGCTTCAACTTTCTTACTTCAGAGATGCATGAAAATTTCCAATTAGTTTGAACCTCCATTTCAATCAGATCTTGGGTGAAATCAGATTTATTTTTTTTTTCTGGTTTTGGCTTGTGGATTACCTGATCATTTTAGTGTTCCCTGAAGAAGGGCCTCCACAGCCATGTAACACCTTTGGTATTGCAAAGACAGCAAACGTGGCCTCTTCCATGGGGCCATTCTGTCAGCTCTTCTGGTGTATTATTTTGTAGGTAAGGGAGGGAGTGTTTGCCTGCTCTTGAGGCTCTCCTTGAGATACTATAATGAATAACCTTTATTCCTAGGTAGCTATACAGTGAGAATAACAACTCCTTGATCTAGTAGTCTACATATTTCATAGGATTGATGGAAGAAATGTCTAGCCCCGTGTTGGAAAAGCATTGAAAGAAGCTGTGTTTTTATGTATTAGCACGTCCTTGTTGTAAAAAGTAATATTAGTTCTTTAAAACCTATTAATAATAGTTAATATGAATTAACTAGTTAATAGTTAATTGGCAGGATCATGTTTACTGCTGGAAGGGACAATAGATAAAAATAATCAGAAAAATTTGGAGCTTGTTTTCCCACAAGGCTTGGGCTATTTGAGGCTATGGTTCCAATCTTTAATGCAAAATGCAACTTGCTTTTAAAATACTCTGCAATGACAAAACTGTTCAGTATTTGATACATATTTGGTAACGGAAACATATGAATATTATTATGCAGTGTCTATATCATGGAAGCACTCACTGCTCAGAGCAGGATGGTATCTGAGCAGGTCCCTGAATGAACTTAGTAGTTGCCTCTATATTGCCTTAAAAGATTGCCTGAAAGACTGTAAATTCTAGCCCAGCTCTCTTCCAAAGACTCAAAAAGTGCATGTCAGACTTCTTTTGCCACCAGCTGTGGCAACAATTCTGTAGCGTTGCAAGTTAAGGGTCTGTGGTATAATGGTGGTTGTATTTAATACAGGCATCTTGATCTCATAGGTTAAAATGCCCCGTGCCCCATAATCTGTATTTCAAATACAAATGACATATTAAGTATACTTGAAAAGTAGGACCCAGAGAAGAGACAGTAGAGGAAAAACATCCTAAACATAAGTATACAGCACAAACTGAGTACCCTTTACCACTGCACATTCAAAAATAATTGGATAAAGCCTCCTAAATAGTGCTTCTAAGAAATATGTACAAAAAATGAATCTATGTCACTGATCTGTCCTCCATTTACACTATTACCATTAATCCTTTACTTGCTTAAATTCTACTATACTAGGTTAAAAACATTTAGATGCCTCGCTGACACTAATGGAAATAAACAGTGACAATGTTATGGGTTGATTTGACATTTTTACTTTCCCCTGAGACCAATAAAGTTATAAGATGAAAAGGTGTGGATTTTATGCACTGGGTTTTTACTCTCCCACCCCTTCTTTAACTGCTTTGCTTACCTTTTGCTTAAATACCACTAAGCATATGCTCCTGGAAATGTCAACAATTCTCACCCTGAGCATTTCTTAGTGTGAAAGTTGAGGAAACAACTGTCTTCAGTTGTCAGTATGTAAACCAGCACTGAAATACATTTCCATTGGCTTCCCCGATGGAAGGAATTTTATTTTAAACCTTAAAGCTGTCATAATTTGAAATCTGGGGGAAAAAATTAACAGCATGCTTTTTCAAGGCAATCCACAAAGGGAATGAAGAATAGATTTACAGGATCGAAAGACCACAAGGCCAGAAAAATAGCTGCGGGTTTTTCTCCTTTGTTTTTAAATCAGGTGTGTGCTATATTTTAAAAATTCATGTCTTCTCTCATAGACTTTTTAATTTAAATTCATTTCTTTGAAATGGTAAAGGAATAAAAGCTGTGCAAGTCTGGAGGCAAGAATTATTTAGAAAGTTTATATTTTCTTTTCCCTCACATTTGTGGAACTCCAAGGAATACAGGAGAGCGAAAGATGCAGTAGCTTTCACCTTTGCTCCTACTGTGGATATAAGAGCTTCCAAAATAAAAATGTTATAAAAGTGTGGTTTTAACAAAAATGTGGCAATAAAAAGAGGGGAGCAATTCATGGAAGGAGGGAAGAACTTAGTCAAGCTCCTTAAAAAACAGATGTTTATATTAAATGTTTATGTACATGGAAGTAGCTTAATTCCATAAATGCCTGGGAGATTTTTTTTTTTAAACAGAATGAGCGTATTCTGCAAATACATGTGATGGCTTAGATACTAGACCTTTTGAAGAGACATTTGTGTCTACTAGTAAAGTTATTTTTATATGAATATTTTAAATGCATTGTTTTCAAGTGAGTTTACTTGAAATTTGGCATTTGATGGATTATATAGATGCCTCACTGGAGGTTTTTTGCCTATGTTAAGAAAGAAAAAAGGTCTTTCAGACTTTTTTTAGGTTTTTCTTATTTGTTTTAAGAACTATATTAGATAGAAGTACGTTTAGAGTCTCACAGGAGAAAGCAGCATGTAGAATTTATCTAGAAATGAAGAAAGAATGAAAGAAATTGACAGGTTTATAATTCAGTTTTACATGCCTCATTAATTAGCTTTTATTTCTAATGCCCTTATCATTGTAATTTGGCTATACCCTAAGCAGTTGTGTTGAATACATTTACCAAATGAACACTTTCTTCCATCCTCTTTGCAAAAGTAATCTTGGAATTGGTTGGTTTGGGTCAGTTTGCCTTTTTTTCTTTAACGTGTGTATTAGATCAATGCTGTGTTAAGATCTCTGAAGAAGAAAGTGAAGGTGAGGTGTAGGGGATTTTTTTTTTACCTATTTTTGCGAAACAATTTTTACAGAACTAGGTTAGGAGATGTGCACTCATGCCCGAAACTTTGAGGTGTGCCTCTTACTAGGATCAACCTGCCTGCCCATACCTCTTTGGTAGGTGGGAGTATAAATTATGGGATCCCAGCTTCTTTGCATCTGTGTCAACTCCTCAGTGTAACCCACTATTTTTGGAAGGGAAAAAGCATGGAGTTAAAAAGCTTTTAAACTACATAAAGCATTCAAAGAGATTTCACTTCCCTGTCCTCATTCCTACAGTGGCTCTTTGTTGAGCAATACAGTGGACATTTCCATATTCAGTTATATTCTTCATGGTTAATTTACTGCAAAAGAAACTTCTAAACAGCTATTTTTAAACTCAGTATGAGACTAGAAATAAAATCTGCTTTTATTTTAGTTTTTTAAGACACTATATTGTGAAAAGACATTACAGTTGTCCTCTTACAACACTGATACGTGCGCTATCCTTGCGTGACTAACCCATTTGATGATGGTTTCTGGCATTCTGAAGCCTTGGTTTGTTCTCCTTCACCTCCTCTTCCTCTTCTGTAACCCCTTCTTTTTTTCCTCTAGCACTCATGAATAGTGCACATCAAAAATGCCCTGTCAAAGAGGTATGTCTGACACAACACTATGCGGACTCTTGAATCAAGTATGCTTTGCCAGTTTCGGCTAATGATTCTGTGATGGCACAGGAACAACATAATTGTCAGCTTTTGCACAATAAGACCCTACCACTTCCTAAATCGTACTTGCTATGCAAAAAATTGTCCCTCAGATAATTTTCTTTTCTCTCTAAAGAAATCATAGTGAAAATATAAAGTGGCCATTGAAAAAATTATTTGAATATAAATATGGCAAAAATAGAAAAATGAAGAGGTCAGGATTCATTTATTTTATGTAACTTAAAACACATGGTTTGGAAAAAAAAACACAAAGAAAAAGAAATGTTGCTTTTAATCCACAAGTGATTAAACTTTAGGAAATTTCTAGCTGGTGACATTTAATTGTTTCTTTTTACATAAAGGAGGGTAAAATAGCTTCTTAGATTTTGTGCCTTAGTACTTTTCCCTTCTCTAAAAGAAACACAGAGACATTACAAAAAAAGATTAAGGAATGCCTCTCAAAAATGAGCCATCAAAAGCGAAGGCAGCATGTTTAACACTTCCTTTTGTTTTATTCATGGATTGTTTTAACTAAAGAAAAAGAAGTTTCAACTTTAGGGTCACCACAATGCAGAATGCAGGAATGTCTGGTGAGGAAGAAGAAAGGGTACAGGACCATCTCTCTTGGTGGTAACTCAGTAATTTAAACTGATTATGAAACTGCACCCTAAACCTTTTAAACATTTCTCTACCTATTTAATACAAATAATTTTTTTTTTTAACTTGGCCATTCTTAAAATCTGGAATTTATGATCAGATGCTGTATGTTCTCCATTTCATTGGTAAGGGCTTTGCTATTATCCTCATCTTATTGCAGTGACAGTATATTTTAACCTCTTCAAAACTTTTGTTTCTTTAAATAGCTTCTCGGAACTCTAGCCATAGCGAACAGCAGAGGGATAGAAGGTAAGATGCTGTTATTTATATTGCAATTAGGTGTTATGAAACTTGTGAGATTGTGTCACAGTATTACTTTTTATGGCTTTCTTCCCTAGTTAATTTTTTTTTTCTTCTCTCTATCCTTAGTGTGTTTAAAAATAAATTAGACTTCAAATAAAATAAAAACACTGTGACTCTTAAGCACAGGGTAGGTTGAGAGTTTGAGGAGTTTTCTCATCAACTTTTGTAAGTATCCTCAAAAAAAGAATGCAACCAACCATCAAACCTCTGCAGAACTGTTGCTTTCCTGACATCTGTTTACAGGATCACTTCACAATGAAAATAAGCACATTTTCAGGCCTCCTTCCAGTTTCTCAAAAGGTATTGAGAAAGGAGGTCACCAGCCTGGGTAGCTGGTGAACTGAGTCTGCCATTATTTCAGGTGTGAAGGAACTATAGCCCTCTTTTTTTTAATTCTTTTTCCAGTAGTTTTAGAAGTTACACTTCTGCAGGTTTTTTCTGTCAGCAGACAGAGGCTTCTGTAGCAGATACTTCATCTACTCACAAAACTCACTTCTCAAGGTGTGTTTTGTGTGAGACTGGATCAGTGGTACTCTGGGGGCCGTGGTCTGACAATGTAGGCCATCACTGCAGCTGATGCTTTAAAGCAGTTGTTATAGTGATAAAACAGAGGTAGACCTACGGGTCCTTAACTGTCACGGAAGTCCCTATTGTACTAGATGCTGTAAGCAAATAGGCCCTGTCCCAAAGGCGTCGTGAGGCTTCTTCTGCCCCACTTTAGCACAGAGGGAGGTTTCCCTAGAGGTCTGAGGACAGACAAGCTTTTAGTTAGCCAGCCAGAAGCAGTTTTAACTATCCTGCTGTTTTCCCATTGTAGCAGGCTAAGGGCAAACACATGATTAGTTCTCATTATCCCGAAAGACTAAGACTTCTTCCATCTAATAGAGTTACACTTGTGTTTAAGTACTTTAAGCATGTAAATTATTTCACTGGAGCCAATAAACCTACTTTTTGGCTTAGGCATTTAATTAGGTGCTTTGAATGGAAGTGTAAGTGCTTGTTAGAAAGGTCAAGTAAGTTACTTTGAAATCATGGAAAAACATCTTTGGTTAAGACCTGAGCTATTTTGATTTCCCATGCTGAGAAAACCTTAGTCTTTTATACTCAAAAGAACTATTTTTAAAAGTTTTAGATAAATATTCCCCTTTGCCTTTATTTCCAGGCGTCCTGAAATTACAATAGTTGCTGCTGAACCCCTCCGGCCATCCTCCTGGTTTCCAGGTGCAAGCCCTGTCGCTCCTCAGGGATTAGGATTCCCTTCTGCTTCATCTCATGCTCAGTGGAGGAGAAATGAGCATATTCCAGCTGAGGTGAGCGTGAATTTACATGAGGTGTGTTTGATTTACAAAGGTAGAAGGCAAGTTAAGTTAGAGAGGAACAGAGTTTTTGCTTGCTTAGACTTTCATCACATTGAATAAAAGACGATGACAGTGTTCTTTTCCTCTGCATATGTTAATTTAGTATTTTTAAATTTATATGTGTCTTTTTTTTAAAAAGGATCATCTCTGGATGTACATTAATATCTATCTCTCTGTTTTGTAGCTTCCACCATCATATGAGCAGGTGATAAAAGAAATCAATCAAGTGCAAGTCAATACAACAAATAACAATAATGCTGCTGCTCCTAGACACACCACTACTTCTGCAACACAAACCGACTTTCCAGAGGAACTAATCAGTCGTCCACCAGGAAGTAATGTAAAAACTAGTGTGCCTACACACTGGGAATCTGCAGGCTGTACAGGTGAGGCTGTTTTGGATTTCTCATTGATGAAAACCTTACTCTGTCTCCTGAAAATGTTCTTTATTATTGGTCTGTGCAGCATTTAATATTAATATCAGTTAAATTTCTGTAAAAATGCTCTATTCTGAAGAACTACTATTGCATTCACAGTCAGACTATAATTAAATCTTGAAAGTTTTTCTCAATTCAGCCATAATAGCAATTGCTCTGGGGCCAGAGGAGCTCAGATGTCCAATCAGAATAGCAGCAGTGTTTCACATTCAGACTGAAAAGTGTGCAAAGCAAGCTAGGAAAGTTACTGTACTATTCTTTCATCTAGATGTTGCTTGCATGCCCCTCATGCTGCAAGCTAACAAGTAGTTTTGAACGTGTAGATACCGTGCATTTCAGCGATTTTCAGCTTCTTCCTAGAGTTTGTATTTCATTCATCTTTTTAAAAAGAGGACTGCAGTTTCACAAGCAGCAGTAAGTTCTGAATGAAAACCGTCATGTTTACCATCCTGATGGCTGCTAAAAAAAATAACATAAATAAAGTGTTCTGGAATAGATAACTGAAACTTTTTCTTTTCTGTTAGCAGGGCAGAGTCCTCTTAAACCTCCTAGGCCTTGTGCATCTCTCCTGAAAAGGTCTCCTTCAGAAAATGAGAATCCCTTAATAGTCTTTGAAATTTCTGAAGCTCAGAGGTGCCAAGAAAATCCCAGTGCTGTGATATGTCCTGTGCCAAAGCCAAGATCAAGAAGCAATCTCAGACCTGTGATCAATAATACTGAAAGTAAAATAGACAATGGAGAAGTGAACCAGTCTACCACAAAAAGGCAGCAACCTCCAGTTCAGCAGTCGCCTCTCTCAGATGATAGCTTACTAGACAATCACTTGGCGATGGACAGCATGAGTACAGAAAAGAGCCAAAATAGTATTGTTTCAAGGATCAAAGTTTTTGAATCCCAAGGAACTAATGATACCTCAGGATTATCAAAAAAGCCAGAAATTGCCCCTCGTTCATTCACCCCAAGACCTGTTACTGCAAAGAAACCAGTGGTTGCTCCAAAGCCAGGGGTAAGCAGAATTTCAGGAGACTGGGATGCATGGACAGAAAGCAAATCAACACCTTCCAAGGAATTGCAGCCTCAACCTGAAGTAGTTGGGAGCGGTGTTGTAACCAAACCTGAACTGCCAAAGAAACCAAAACCTGGCCTTGTTAAAAGTAGTAGTAGTGATTTTCTTGATGCAAGGAGCGGATCAGAGAACAGCGATGGACAAAAGAAATTTCCTGTTCCTGCTCCAAGGCCTCTCATTCCTAAAAAGTCACGTTATGCAGAAAATCCTGCCCTTTCTTTGACCCCACTAAAACCAATTGCTGCTCCCCCACGGGCTTCTGTATCTGCCCAAGAAAAAGTTTTCAAGGCTCTGGGGGAATTGTCACCTGCAGCCAACTCCTCAGCACCTGCTTTGCAAAATAAACTAGATGTAGAAGGAGATCTGATCAGTTTTGATGATGACGTTTTGCCCCTAAGTCCAGCTTGTGTAGTTAAAGATAGCATCAGTTCTGAAGCAGCAGCAGGTAAGAAGGAATTTTTTTTAAACTGTCACTGTGGTTACTCTTTGCAGGTGTATGATCCTGTGTGAGTTATGTCTACCTGTCTTGGCAGGGTTTATGTGGGTATATGAAATTCTTGGTTTTCTATTGTGTCAAGATCACTATGAAATTACTTGGATTTTGAGACTTGGGAGTTTTCACGGCTGTATAAATCTCAGAACTTGGTTGCTGGATTTATTATGTGATTACTAAAATAATGATAAAAGACTTTAATGTTATATGCTAAATGTCACCTCCAGAATGTATCACAATTCTCTCTGGGGAACTTGGGACATCTTATCTCTCATCATCTAATCTGATTAATTTGTTTGAGTGCCTGAAGTTCTGTAGGGGAATTCTAGTCATCTAGAGAAGCAGCAATGTTGCATTTAGGGAAGATTGTGATCAAACATACTGGGATACTCTGTCCATCTCACCAGTGCCTAATTATTTTCTCTTTCCTCTCTTTATGTCTTTCCTTGTCATGCAACTATATGCTTGTTACACGACTTCAGTTTTTTCTAATAAGTGAAAATAATTATTTCATATAGACAGATTAATTACTACAACTACATCCCTTTCATAAACATTTTTGGATTCCATTAAGCATTCGGGGTCGATTTTTTTTTAATTATTTTTTTATTTTTTTAATTCAGTTTTAGGTATTTTAAGACACAAGTGGGTGTTGGGCTGTCATTAAATTTTATAGCAATAGGGTTTTCCCTCTTAATATTCGAGTATGTCCTGATTTAGCTTACCAGCCCCATTGTAATCCAGGGAGAGTTCTGCTTTAAAACAGATGATGTGTCATAGAAGGGACTAACTATGATTTTTAATCTTTTTTAACCTCATTTATCATTAAACATCTCAGCTTTGTGAAAGAGAAGCATAGATACTGTCATTGTCACAGTAAATTGATGTTAATGATTGTTAACAAATGCAATTTCTTCACAGTTTGTGGATTATATCATTAGATGAAGTTCCGATTTGTTATTGTTTCACCTCTGTATTGGCATGAAAACGCCAGAGCAGATGTAGAAAGTCCCTTAAAGCCCTAAACTGTTAAGATCAGTACGTATGAACATACAGATCTCAAGGGAGCTTATGAAAGCAGTGAAATAAGGCAACAGAAGATCCTGCAGGAGAGGTAATTAGCTAATCATGGCTACAAGTCCATATTTTCTTGGACTGACAGATTCCAGGAACACTGCAGAAGCTGTACCAAACCTGGAAGGAGGGAGGAGTACAAGGTGACTGGAGAGGCATTTTGTACTTATGTCAAGGAAGTGTATGACTGACAGTGTCTAGCTGGGAACAGAATCACGATCATTGTGTCTGGAGACTGGAGTTGTGGAACTGCCACTGTGCATGTGATGGTTTTAGAAGCAAGTCAGAAGTGCGAGGGATGACTCTTGTTTACCATGCATTTAGGGTAAAACTTGTAGTTTCTGTCATTTTATTTTGACTAATAGATGCGACGAACAGAGGGAAAATGTAACTGTTTTAAGTAGTAGGCAAGAAAAGAGAATAGAATCATAGAATCATAGAATGGTTTGGGTTGGAAGGGACCTTAAAGATCATCTAGTTCCAACCCCCCTGCCACAGGCAGGGACACCTTCCATTAGACCAGGTTACTCAAAACCCCATCCAGCCTGGCCTTGAACACTTCCAGGGATGGGGCATCCACAACTTCTCTGGGCAACCTGTTCCAGTGCCTCACCACCCTCACAGTAAATATACTTGCAGTTTGAAAGTGCATAAAAAGGAAAATGATGTTTTGGCTGTGTATACTAAAAGACTGCCTTTCCCTCAACTGGGAAAAATTAAATAATGTTAATTCTTCTGTTAAATCAGAGCTTGAGTGATCCCAAACAAAAATAACCTGAAAAAACAGCTTTCACGATGAAGTGGTGAGAAAGTCAGTCTTCATCTTTCTGGTTGGTGTCCTAGGTGTTATTCTTGATTTAATCAAGAAGAAAATACTTTCCATTCTCATAGTTAACAGTAGAATCATTCAGATAATAGTTTCCTGACTTCTTTTTGAGTCATCTGTCCGTGATTTTATTCACTTAATAAAATGGCATCTTTGCTGCAACCCTTCTTAACTACTAAAGAGAAAAAGGTCTGACAGCATTATCACTTTATTACACTGTAAAATCAGGATTCATTCCAGATTTTTGCGGGCATTTGTGAGCTCAAGATCATATCCTATATTCTTGATTACTAATGCCATGCTATGTCTTGACAAAGCATCCACACGAAGAACACTGGCTTTCTGAAAAATGAGGCAACACGGAGCACTAACACTAGCTATTTCTCATGTTCCCATAGGAACAGCTTAGGATTTGCAAGATGAATCCACTGTAAAGTGTTTTGTAAAGGCAGGAAGAGAAGCTCTAATCTTACTCCCAGTTCCCCAGACCTTTGCGTTTCTTACATATTTGTCATTGTCATTACTTAGCAAAATGACAGTGCTCTGCTTGTTGTTATGGCAACCCTAGAAAAGGAAGAAGGCTTTTATGCAGTGGTGTTTGAAACTAAGCACCAACAGCTTGTTTGTCAAAGAGCAGTGTTACATCACAGATTACAGCGTTCACGAAACATTTTTTTTTTCTGATACAGCACAAACGCGTCTGGTACTTAGGCTAATGTAAACAGAACTGGACGGATTGATCATTGCTGCTGCTAACACCTGATGCAAAAGCAAGAAGGTGAAGCATTCAGCTGATGATGGGGAGGGTGCAGAAGTTGAAGTGATCATATGAATGAAAAGGTGAAACAGGCAAAACAAATTCAGAGTCTCCACAGCAATTTAATTGACTGACATAAGACATCGGTTCCTCTAACAGAAGGCTACCATCTCCACAGTAGTGAAAGATAAAAGTAGTGAAAGTTTATAGTTTCACCAGTTTAACTGTCAGTGTTTAACTACTAAAGCTAGCTGGATGATTTTCTTTCAGGTTTTCCTCAGGCAGTCCCATGGGTTTCATCAGTGTTTGACAGCATCTCCCACAGCACAGCTGTCAGTAGACTGAACTTGCCCTTATCCAAACATTAATGATTTTATCTTTGTCTGACCTATATGGAGAGGAAGAACCATTCTGGTGCAAATATAGACTTTGGGTACCAAGATCCCTTTCAAAGCTTTCAGCATCCGCTCTGCCAGTTGAAGTCTGTGGGAGCTTTGGAAGCTCAACAGCTCTGAGATTCAGAGGTGAACTATGGCAGAACCTTGCATCCAACTCATGTATCTGATGCTGGCCCAATGGAAGTGCCAGGAAAGAGAAGTCAGGAATGACAAATCTGTAGAACTGCTCCTTTCATCAGCAGCCAAAATTGATGCCAGTTTTAAGTGCCGTAATTTTGGACTCAAAGGCTGGAGATAATGTTCAAAGCCATTTGTATCTTAATGAAATTACTCCTGTTCAAGTCACTCATTTAGAATGTGAAGGCGTCTGTTTGGGACTCTAAATCTTGAGGTGCTAATGCTTTGATGACAGTTGTGATACTTTGGATCATCTGGGGTATTTTTGCATTTCTCTTATAGCTGATTTGTGCAGGGATTTGTGCAGCTCCTGAAAGTTAAAAGTTTCAGTAATCTGTCGGGTGGGCCCTCTTCTCACTAATCCATTTTTACAAAGGCTTGGAAATGAAATCCTAGTGCAAGTTGAACTGAGCGTAAACACCATGGCTTCAGAAGGTCCATGATTTTACCCGTAACTTGTATTAGTTGCTATGTTAAAGGATGTAGTGTGTCTGCTTGCTAAATTTTCTGAGAATTTGTGATTTGGACAAAGAGAATAAGGTAAGAATGCATTTAAAGCACACATTTAAATTAAAACCTGGAAGTGATCTTGCTAGAATGTTTTCATTCCCTTTTGTGTGTGGAGAGTTACTCTTCTCTCTCATTTCTCTCTCTAAACCAGCATGTAATTCACTGATTGCTCTATGCCTGATATACCAGAACTCAATTTAAACCAAATGCTTTGAAAAGTAGTTCAGAGAAAGCCTTACCTTACCAGCAGGAGACAGCTCTCTCTTTTGATATCTTCATCATATTAGTGTATTTCAATTCTAACAGTAATATGACTACTGCATTTCTTAATTGTTTTATCTATCTGTCTATCTATACTTCATCACAGTATAAAAGTTCATTTCTGCCTGTATGGCAAAAAAAACCCCCAACCAAACCACAGCTGCTATCCATTTATATGTATTGTTCCTTCTTGCGGCATGAATGATGGAATTTCGGTGACATTGTAGTCAATTCAGAAAAACGGCTGCTTGAGTAACTCCAGATTTGTCTGCTGTGGGGACATTGCCCAGCTGCTTGTTTTTAATTGCTTCATCAGGAAGGAAAAGAAAAAGAGAACTAAAATATTTCTAACTGGTAGATTAGTCCAGACGTATCTTCAAAACAATGCAGCTTTTCTTAGGGTTCTTCTGTGTTACTTCCAATGACTCTTGTGATTATTTTAAAGTTACCTGTCTCCTTTTTTACTTACTGCCAAAAGTATCATCCCTGGAGCAGAGTGAGCTGCCTCATCCATTTTAATCTGCTTTTTGGCTTAAACCCCTGACAAAAAGAGATTTACCTGAAGACATGCTGCTGTGTGGTGGAGTAGTGGAGGTATGGGTCTGTGCTGTGTCCTGTTGGTTTTGCTGCAAGGTTGGCAATCTCCAGCAAAAGTGGTAACAAGCATCCATTAACTTTTCAGGTGCTACAGATGTTTGCTGAGTAAACAAAAATTGGAGTCTTCAAGGAGCTTGGAAATGACTCCACTGTTACCACAGGAGAGGGCCTTATATCTGGTTTCAGGAAACAAACAAGGTTTTAAAATTATAGCTTCATAATAGATGAGGAGTCCTTTAGGTTGTCAAATGCAAAAGAATTTGCTTTTGAGTTCCATGTCTACAGATGCTGTTAAGTGATAACACACAAGTAATAATGTTCTTAATAACTGTCTTCTGTGATGATTAAATCTGTTTATTTTACAATAACACTTAGAATGCAGATATCCTTTGATCGGAAAGATTGTCAAAGAACAACGTGCTTATTTAAAAGAAGTGTTTATAAATAAAACACTATTTTTTTCCTTTATTGAAAACACGTGAAATTCTTACAAGGTGCTAGATAGGTATTTTAAACAACATTATAGATTCCTTTGTCCTTCACATTTTATTAAAAAGATTTTGTATGCCCTGCTGCTTTCCATCACCAATCCTCTGCTTTGGAGATTTCCAGCTTGCCTGTTTTGGGGCACTTGAATCTCTTGCCAATGAACAAGCATTCATTCAGCTGGCAAGAATGGACAAGGCTGTGTTTCTTCATCTCCAGGGTAATTTTGCAGGTTTATTTCTTTAGTCAACCACTGTATGTCCAAATACTCTCCTGCATCCAGTTTTTGAAGTGAGACCAAGTTATGCAACCAATTTCTAACAACATGACCTCATGACTGACCTGTTCTGGGCAGGAGGTTGGATTAGAGACCTCCTGAAGGCTCTTGCAATCTGAACTATCCTAGTCTTACTTCAATTAGTAAAATAGATTAATGATGTAGGAATAGCTTCCAAAATCTCACATAATAGCTCGTGCTGGTATAAGCAGTCCTTTTGTGCCAAAGGTAGTGTAATTACTATCGCCCTTACTAGTGTGGACAAGCTAGCAATGAACCAAATGGTTGTGCTTTTAGATACACACAGATAGTAAGTGTAGGCATTCCCGCAGTTTGAGAGAAGTGCTGAAAGCTCAGAAAAGGTCCTTTTATATCTGTCTCTGTGTATGATGTAGCACTGTAGTTTTCCACCCCATAAATGCTTGTATTGCCATTAAGTGTTACAACAGCCCAAGAAATTCTGCTATTCTAGTAGCAGATTTTATTTTATCTGCTCTCCGACTTTCTAGCAGTGCGGATGAGGTATTCCATTGCTCAGTTAAGGACATCTTGCATTTTCAACAAGTACATTTAAGATGGATCTTCTGTTGCATCTCTCAGCAATCTTTTTTCTATACTTTCTAGAGAATATCAAACTCTGTGTAATTCTTTGACTTTTTGTACTTTTATCGTACTGATGGCTAGACTCCATCTGCAAACTCCACATATATCCTGTACAAATCATTCATTCTTTGGATTGGACTCGTTCCTCAAAAATAGTGATTGCTGGCCTTGAGTTGCCTTGCTTTTTGTGGTGATCTGTCAGATGTCAGCAGTGAACAGGGAGCAACGCCTGAAACCTATGCAAGTAGTTCACTACATTTTCTCTGCTCTGAGTAACAATAAACATTGCTGGATAAATTCTTCCTGTCCTGAAGTCTTTGCACAACTCTTTTTAAGAAATCTTGTTAATGTGTAAGAAGTTTGAAATTTCTATTTTCACATCTGGACATAATGTTTCTGGTAGGAAAGATAACCCTCAAGATAAAATTTCTGAAATTACTGTCTGCTTGCTGCGGTGTTGTGTGCTTTTGATAAACCAGCATAATCAGGTGCAGAAATAAAACTAATGCTTTGGCAACCACATTGGAAAAGCTACTTACATGTAAAGGTTCTTACATATAAGGTTCTTACATATACCAGCCCGCTCAAGTACCTGTTTGACTAAATGTGCCATATCAGGTAAAGCAAATCTCCATGGCCTGATGAACTATAAATCTTTGAATGAAGCAGGACCACACAGTCTGTTCATAGCCTCTATCAAAATAACTGGGAAGGAAGAAATCCTAGGGCATTAAGATAGCAGATTTGCTTGTCTCTGCTCCAATTTTAAGTCTGAAGCCATACTAACTCTACTCCTGAATACTGTATTCCTTTTGAGTGACCTGATCTACTCTCCTGGTGTTAGGAGAATGCTGAGAAGCCTGAGTTTTACCTGAGCTTACTTTCAGGTTATGCACAGATTACATCCTGAAAGGGCCTGCATCCAGTTCTCTCTTTTTTTTTTTTCCCCCTTCCTTTTCCTTTTTTAATTTCCCAGTCTATTGAAAGATACGATTGTGACCAGATCATGGCAATTTTCCATGCAGAGGGAGCTGCAAATTGCATATTTTGAGAACGGTGGTGTAGTCCATGTTATTCTCTCTGGGTCAGACATACCATTTCTAAGAACAGTGAACTATTAATTTCGGTGATGAAAAATACCACAGAAAACTGAGATTGGGAAAATCACTGATGCTGGAATTTAGGTAGGATGTCTAATATGTCTATTTATAGTTGTAAATAGGTTGAGATTTAGAACGTCTGAGTGAACATCAGACTTTTGGTTGTAGCATTTCACAGTGTTTCTTGAGTGTGGGCCCCATTCCTCTTTGGGATATTATCTGTCAGGTTTCCATTGAATTTGCAGCTCTATTACTAGAAGGGGCCTGTTGTTGAAAATCTTTTCCCAAGTATGGGTTAAGTATGCTTCCACAAACACCGGAGTGGTTTCACGGGGCTAGGTTTTAATAAAACCGTTTGTTGATGAGGTTTGGCTCTGTTCTCTGTTCCTGGAAGACCCTGATAACAATAATGTTCTTTGTGAAGAGAATGTGTGAGCCTTGCCTTTAACAGCTGATTTAGTTTTTTTAATTAAACATCGAAAGTAGACATAGTTGCATACATCTGTAGTGGCAAGTGTTGTAATGTCAGCATCAACACCTTTTGTACTACGTTGCTCTCGTGTGAACTGAGAGTACGTCTTGCAGGACTGAGCATCTTCACAGCAGATATTACTACTTTGTGCTTTTAGCTTTCCACATCTGATTTGTTTGGAGATTCCCCCTATTGCTGCTGAGATATCTGTTACCATCTTACTACCACTTACTTAAAGACTTCCAATAAATATTTCAGAAAGATATCCATCTGTCCTGCTCACATGGGCAAAACCTAGTGTTTCTTCTGTAACTTCCTAGTTTTTTATTTTAAACGAGGATGGTAAATGAGAGTGGAGGAAAAAAGCTCTTTCCTAAACTAGTGAAAGAAGGAGATGATATACAGTGTATTTAAATGCATAACTTTCATTTGTCTTTCCTGTCAACAAGCACAGTAATATATGTTGTCACATAAACCTTTGAAACAGAAGCTGTAGAAAAGTGAGACTAAGGAAGACACAGGCTTTAAGCATCATTGTAAAAGTTTAATAAAAAAAAAAAATCGGTAGAAATCTGTTCATATGTGTTATGAAAAATGCCTTGCAGATTAATTTCGTTGAGCTGAGAAGCTTTAAATGAATATATTAACAATTCTGTTTTCACAGCTCCATGAATTATGCTCAAACGATGCCCAATTGTTGTTAAACAACATAAAAATTTGATATGTTGTCAGTCCCATTGCACAAAGCAGCACAGTCATTTACTCAGCTGATTTCTGCTGCAAACCCAACACTGGGGAATGGAATAACACAAACAGGGTAATGAGTTTTAAACTAATTATGAGGTGACAACAGTATAATTGAACATAAGATAATCAGTGAAAAACTAAGGTTTCTCAGCCTTAGAAATTACTTTTCTCAGACTTAAAAACTACTTCTCAGATTTATTGATTTAGAGACCTCTGCCAGCTGTTGGTTTAGAAAACCATTTCTACACATAGCAATGATTAACAGCTGACAAACAGTAATTTGTACAATTTTAAATCTCCCATAAATTTACAAGACTACAGATCTCTGATTATTTTGGCTGTTTAGAGCATTTCCACTTGTTGTCACGATGTCCATATTTTTATAAGATGGAGGCTTTGGAAAATTGTTTCCTCATTGTTCATGCAGAACTTCCTTAACCTCTGCAGAACCTTACCTTGAGAGGTGGTCCCTGTGCCAGCGTGTTCCCTGTGGTCCTGCTGTATCAAGGAGCCCGTGACTTAGCCCTGCTCACCTTTCATCCGCTTACCCTGTGTCTCCAGCTTCCCAACAGGCCAGTGCAGCTTTGAGGCCCCTCTGTCCTGCTGCATCGCCACGTTCACTCCTCAAACCTGGCATAGAGTTGCCAGATAAGTGAAAGAGAAGGATTTCGGCTTTCGGTTTTCTTTTTCAGCTGCACTGAAGTCACTCTGAACACCAGCATAAGAGTTTAGCTTAGATAAATCTTTTTTTAATGCAATTCAAATGTTAGCAGTGTAGCTAGCAGACATAGGTATAAAGGAGTAAAAGAAAATTATAACTGCAGGCTTGCTCTAAGAGTGGGGTTTTTGTTTCTTGTAATGACCGTACTGGCAGAATGCTTGCACCCCTCTTGGGGTCTGTGTTTTCAAGTCCTCTAGAGAAATCCCTGTTCTGACGCAGCTTTCACTGAAGAGACCTAAACCTTTTACTGACTAGTGCTAAACCATAACTTGAACAACTAACGTTTTACCCCTACCTTCTAAAACATCATGGGTAGCCTAGTTTCTGGATGCACCAGTGTCTTTGGGCACAATGTGATGGAGCCATCTAGGTGGTAGCAGGGCTTATTTTTAACTATAGCCTGTATACCTTTAGCTGTAGGCAAATTGTTGAGCTGTCATTATCCTTTCTACCTGAAGTATATATTCAAAGCTGTTGTATGAGCAGCCTGACAGAAGGAATTGAAGTGCTTTGATTCACGATTAAAATGTGACACGAAGGTACCCAGGCAGATTTCTGGGGACCCTGTAGGCAGGTAGGTAGATGTCTTGACTTTGAGAGAGACCATGGCACAAACCCCCATGGCACACCTGTACATGATGGATACGCCTACAAAGACAGCCTTAAGCAAGGGGCTAGTGGGAGGTGGACATCTGAGTAGGGGTGAGCATGCACGGGCCCTGCGGCACGTTGTCCCTGCTGTTGCTACAGCTGCCTGCTGGCAGCAGGAGCTGGGGGCACGGGCAGAGGGGACTGCGGGCTATAGGCAGAAGCACCGGGCAAGGAGGAGTGGTAGCAGAGGCTGGGGGAGCTGTGACCGCCAAGTCATGTGCATGCAGGAGGGCAGTCCATTACACTGCAACTCAGCAGCTCAATATTACAGTGTTTTCCCTCTGTGAGAAAATTTTTGTTAAAAAAAAAAAAATACAGAGCTTGATGTACTTGGTCGTCTTCCCCCTCTAAAAATGCCAAGGCTTTTTTCATTAAAATGCTAAAAGGTTTTTAATGAGGTTGTTCGTAAATAAATACTGTGTTTCTAGATTTTCTTAAATCTTATGTATATTCCCAGACACAGATTTCTAGCGTCTTGATAAACTGCATTGTGTTATACTATCCAAAATTATCTGAAGAAATCATGACATCATATTACATAATTTTAAAATTGTTTTTTATAAGTGTTGAAGATAGAATTTTATCAAATACAGGGCTTCCAACTTTGTCAGAAAGTGTGGCCGTAGTTTTGGGAAAGGGTATGTTTTTATAAAAAGTCCTGAAGAATTTAAAGAGCTGCCCAGCATGCTTCCTCTCTGAGACTCTGACACTCCATAAATAACATCTCATTGAGCTACATATCTAAAAAGGCCACCAGAGGAGATCAAACTCAGTTGTTGGGGCTATGAATATGTGTCATTGAGAATTTATTGTCCGGAGTGCTTCTCCAGTTTCTACTTTACACGGTTACGATACCATTAAGCATTGCCATTTTACTGCAGGTTTTGGTAATGTCAGAGAAAAAGGTAGCAGTTGTTAACAACAGAGAAGAGGTATAAATGATGTACTGCTCTTTGACATGAAGGTGTGCTTGAGAAAGAGCCCATTGGTTTAGATTTTATTTATGTACAAGTATTTTTACAGCTGCCTTCTACATGCGCATATGTTCCCATGCCTATTAATAAGAGACCAGTGCTTAAGTTTACGAAGCATAGAAAACATTGCTCCTGTCGTACCGATGGAATGATTGGACAGGCTTACAGAGGAATGAGTGGTACAGGCAGGGGCAGAGCTCAGGCACGACTCCCAGTCCTTGGTCTGAACCAGTCTCCCCCATGACACCAGGTTTATAATCAATGAAGTGATGCAGAATGTTCCAGGGACTTAGTTGTTCTACAGCAAAGACATCTTGTAATCATTAATATTTAAATGCTTTGTTTTGTTTTCTTTTCTTTCTGTAGTTGTTTTATCTGCCGCAGTGCTAACTGTTTAGCTTTGGCAAGATTTTATTGATTAAAACTTTTTAGCAATGTGTTCACAGCTATGTCTGCATATTAGAGCAACTGCTTTGAAAATGTTTCCCTAAAGCCATCCTGGTTTCAGGTCGCTGTTACCAAGCAATGTGGTTCCTCTTGTTCAGTACTTTATGTAATCCTGGAAGGCATCTGGAACACGTTTATGTTAAGTCAACTATGAATGCAGATGTACAAAAAAGACATATTATTTACAAAGAGCTGAGTACACTATTTGCATCATCCTGATTTGGTTGTTTGGGTTTTTTTTTAGGACTTTCTTGGGTGTGAAGTATAAATGTCCTTAATAATAAAAGCAATTACGTATGTTGGGGTTTTTTTATTTGTTTGGGTTTTTTTGTGTTTTGTTTTGTTTTGTTTTTTTTCCTTTTAGATCCATTTCAATTCCTCACTAAAAGTG
Source organism: Burhinus oedicnemus (assembly GCA_008921705.1). Lineage (NCBI taxonomy): Eukaryota > Metazoa > Chordata > Aves > Charadriiformes > Burhinidae > Burhinus > Burhinus oedicnemus. Next base: position 69,268 of record VFFE01006484.1, on the reverse strand, counting down.
AACCTGCAAAGGAACAGACCGCTCAGCCAGCTTTAGCCCGGAAACCCACTGTGATCCGAATCCCAGCTAAACCCGGGAAACGTAAGTCCTTCTCCCAGATTGTTTGAGAAATGTCTGTCAGAAAATCATTTTAACTGGGACTTATTATTTACTACTTGAGTTGCTGTTTACTAGCTCTATTAGCTGCCAAAGGAATCCCATGATGCAATTTGACAAGACAGAGTAGCCAACCTTAGGCCCTTAGGCTGCGGTGGGAGGGAGAAATAGCTGGGAGTCACGTTCCCCTCTCCCTGCCTTCCAGCTACCTTGTCTGGCTCCCTCGCTTGTGCTAAGTTTGGTGTCCCTCAAACCTTATGGAGCATATCAGAGGTGAAACAGTGCGTGGGGAGGGGATCTAAAGGCTGGCAGGCAAGAGCTGGAGGACACCCTTTCAGCAGAAGCAAGCTTGTTTGGTCAGCTAAACCGTATCACTGAGCCGTACCTTTGGTCAAATTGACTTCTGTTCTGACATCAGCTGAGGGTATTTTAATGCTGCTCCTGAGTTTCCTGGGAGCGGGGCCCCCACTTGTCAAAGGAACAACATTAGTGTATTAAACTTTGCTTCAGGCACAGCTTAGTTGGGATATAAGCATAGTTTTCACAGTTTACATCAAAAAGTTCCCTTGACCCTTGTTAGATTTGAAATCTGTGCCCATTTAAGCAATAGTGGTTTGGTAGTAGTTGAGGGAATAAAAAAGGCATGCGAGAACTTGGATGCAAAAACCTGATGTGTGCAATTTTGCGTCAAGGTCTTGACTATAGTTTTCTGACAGATACCATATCCCTAATGCCTTCCACCTCTAGTCCTTTACAGCTTTACAAATGACACTGACAGTATCTCAGAGTGGAAATTTATCAGAGAGCCACAAGGTCTGTGTGTTGATCTTTGTATGCTGGAGTACATACTTGCTTCTGTTTAGCCTTATGTTTTATCCTCAAAGCTTAGGGAGAAATGTCACAAGATAGTTCTTAAAACTCGTATTTCAAAATCATGTTTTCTACACTGAGTAAGTGTAGAGCCAGCTTGTAGCAACTAGATGTCCAGGTCGCTTTTCTCTTAAGATTTTTTTTTTTTCTCATTATTTCCCGAGTTCCATTCTCGCTCCCCAACACCACCCCAGTGCTAAAATACTAGGTTTTCTTTTCCTCTGCATATGTGAGAAATGCAGTGGAAAAGATTAAAAATGCAGAGAAGTCTGAAGATAAAGCTATGAGGAAAAGTCTTTCTATTAATACCTGATTATAAATAAAAGTTTTTTTCAGTTGGAAGAATATGTTTACAAACTACTGTAAAGAACCCAAGGCATAATTCTTCCCCATAAAGGAAATTGTAATTATCATTTAAAAAAAAAAAAAAAAACCTGACAATTTTTTTTTTCTTTTTTTTTTTTTTTTTTTTGTTTTTCCTGAGCTGGATTCTCTTTTGAACTTGTAGATAACTGATCCCTTGCTGCTCTCTAGTGGTAATTGAACTTTCCACAGGAGACTGCTGGTCATACTGTACTTTGCTACAATTGCCAGGGGGATGTGAAGGACTGCTTTATGGGAGGCTGTGGCTGGAAGATTAATGGGATGTTGGGGAACAGAAGCAGGTTCCAAGAAAGCAGAATAGCCTTTTGTCAGATAGGAGCTGCTGCAGAAATGTAAGCTGTTAAAAGTTAAAAAATGAGAAAAGTACAACTGGGCCAAGGTATAACATGGATATAGGAGGATTTACCTTGTAAGAGGGCCGCATAATCTCAGTAGAAGGGATCTTTCACCATCATGGGTAGGGAGGGAGATTAATTCTGTAAGGAACCAGCATAAACCAAAAAGAAAACCCCCAATAAAACAAACAAACAAACAAAACCCACTCAGCACTACCGAAAAGGGGACAGAGCTGGATGCTTAAGGATTTGAACTCCAGTAAAGCACTCATTTAGCATTAGCATTTTTGTTGAGATGTGATTAGAAAGGAAGCATTAAACTTCCACTTCAGTTATTAGATTTAGATATCACTGAAAATAACACCTGCCTTCTGGTTCTTGGGGGGTGTTTTTTCTTCCTTTTATTTCCTTTAATTTTGGTCTTATAAAGAGTAAAGGCAAGGAAATTGGGCCATCTGTGTATATATCAAGATTTGAAGTGGTGTGAATAAATAAATCTCTCATGCTTTTTATAAATCACTAAGGTATGATAAGAGAAGATTTCTCGTGCAATTACTGTCAGGTGTTGTTTTTACTTTTCATCCGTCATACTAGCTTAGAAGAGTGATGAACTTCACTAACTTTTTTACCCCATGCTTGGTCACTGTCAACACGGTAACTGTGACCTGCTCCTAAGAATAAGGGATTTATCCTTGAACTGATTCGGTTTTAAACATCACATCAGTGGTTTAGAACATAATAATGCAACTAAGGTGTTAAAAATAAACAACACTTCTTCCTATGTGTTGTTTCTTTGTTGAGAGTACTTTTCATGAAATGAGCAACTGAAAGTTTTCATTTGGCTAGAATCTCTCCTCTTTTTTGTCATCAGTCTATGAATGTCCAGGCTGTCTACACATGTTTTTACATAACTCCAAGACTGTCTGGAAGTCAGAAGAGCTTAAGTGCCTGAAGTTCTTTGTATGAAATGAATTTTCTTGGTATACAAGTACGTTGTAAAATAGATGGCAAGGTTCCAATATATAAAGACGAAATGGTTGGTAAACATGCTGGCAAAACCTGTCCAAGTGCTTCCCAGATTTCAGTGGCAGAGATGTTGAAAGTAAATATCATATAATTAGCAGGTTTTTATGTTCTTTATTGAGACTGAGGAGATCATCACTCTTCCCTAGTAGGAGCTGTACTGTTTCCTCTTCCACGTCCTAAATTTGCATAGCTCCTTAAAGACTACCAGGGATCTTCCATCTCTGTTTTCTTTCTGTCACCCTCAGTTTTGCAGCAGGCAATGGTTTCTTTTCTTGCCTTTACCTTTCTGGAGATTCTTCCATCCAAGTCTCCTGATCTTTCAGGGTTACTTGAAATAACCCTCAGCTGTTTTCCAGCCTGAAGGATATTCCAGGAGCTGACAGCTGAAAAAAGTGAGCCAATTTAGAAATGTGGCTGAGAGGTGGTGATGGTGTTTCAGGGTATCCATTAATGAGTCTGACATTCCCAGGGGTAGAAACTCCTCTGCTCGTCTAATATTATATCAGCAAGTATTGCAGCTGAAACCCTGAAACCCTAGAATAACATGTTGGTGTCCTGAGAGTAAAGTAAAGATCCGTTATGCAGGATGGGAAGTATTCCTAAGTCAACCTCAGAATTGCAATGTTCCCTTCACATGCCTGTTCCCTTCACATTCCTTTTCTCTTCACTGGTTTTTAAGTGGTCCTGCCCATTGGCTGCTCTGGCTTTGAGGAAAGAAGTGGCGTTCACAAAAAAATTCCCCAAACCAAGGTGGATTCCCTTAGCTATTGTTGGTCCATGTAAAGAAGCTATTAATTAGGCTTTCATTTGGGAACTTTTGTTTTTTCACAGCTTTAAATGAAATCCCACATAGCCCTCCACCACTTCCTGCTGAAAAACCTATTGGGAACACCTCCGATACCACAGTGGGAAAACCCAACAGTGCTGACCTAGTAAAAAAAGTGGTAAGTTAGAACTGTTTTCCTGTATTAGAACTTTGTCTGCTTTGGTTAACAGATTTCTTGTGACTCTCAAGCATTTGCAAAGTAAGTTATTTGAAGGACCAAAGGATGAAAAGGACTACTCAAAAATGTAAGGCTTTTTTTTTTTTAATTGCATCCTCTAATTTAATCAGGTAATTTAGACTGCTGTCAGTTCTGAAAAGTACTTTGTTGATTTTACTAAACTTTGATCACATCTATCTTCAATTTTCTGTATTTAGCAGCTGGAATCAGGATATTCTACAATTTAGTTTCAAAAGCACTGCAAAGTGGTTCAAAGTCTAATGGGATTTACACAGTGAAATATTGTCAAAGTCCTTTAGAAATAAGTCCTTTAGAAATGTTTGTTTTTACTTTCATATACACGGTACCTCTTCCTGTCTGTGCTAATTTCCAGGCAGAGGAAACTTTTCTGTAGATGAAAGAAGCTTGCTTTCTTCAGCTCTTTCCTCCTAGTTTTTTTTTTTCTACTGGTCCTGTCAGAGCCTGAGTAGAACCATATATTTTGGAAAGTAAGGCTCTACTCCTCACTCCTGAGCACATAGTAAGGAAAGACATTGTAGCTGTCTATCCTATATGCCCTTTGACACAGATTTACAAAAGGGAATTAAAAGAAACTAGAAAATGACAGTAGAATTTCCAAATTGTTGTGATAGCAAGAATGACGGGGAATCTTGTGGAAACCACAGGCAGTAAAAAGATCAAATCAAAAGCCCTCACTGGATGGACAGCTTCCAGCAAATATCTTTGTGGCTACCTCTGCTAATAGGATAAAGGGTTTTTTAAATGTCATGATTGAAGAGGCTATTCATAGAGGTCCCATCTTTTCTGGATAATGCTGAAAAAATAATTTCCAATACAAGATGTTAATAACATTTTATATAATGCAACCCCAAAACTTTTACAATGTCATCCAGGTTGTTGTGACAAGCATGTGTAAGCTTCAGAGGATTTTTTTAAAGAAAAAGACTGCATCAAATCCACTGAAACATTTAAATCTTATATTTGGAAAGATGAGAACTTCTGTGCTTCTAAAACTAGTAGTGCTTCTCAGTGGAAGTGATTAACCAGCAACAGTAAAAAATGTTGACGGTAAGCAGCACTTAGCACAGATCTTTTCCTTTTCACACAGAAGAGGAAAATTTTTGGTACGAGGATAACATCCCCATCGGAAAGTGGCAGGTTGTTTTCTTTCTAATCAGGATCATTTAATCAGGAACATTCATTTGGGGACTTAAACAGGGGTCAAAATTTTGTCACAAAATATATCTAGGTATTTTCTAGGTGGGAAAAAAAATCACATAAATGGTTTACCAGTTTCAAGCACACATATCCCTAATTACGTAAACAAGACTGTTCAGGCCTATTTAAAATTACTGGTTCAAAAAGGATACTTTTGAACCCAGATTCAGCACTCTGACGTACCACAAGCAGCTGTGCTTGTTCAGCGGAGTTGGCAGTACTCCCTGGCGCTGGGATGAAAATGAACAGCAGGAGGCAGAAAGGATGGTGACTTGTTAATCCATTACTGTGGTCCAAGCCCTTCAGACATGGCACACGTTCCCCTCTGCTGACTCTGCTACAAGGTAGTAATCTTTGGCAGGGTCAGGATGGGCAGCTGGGATGAGTGACACCTTAATCTGCCAAAGCAAGATTCACCATGGTTTATCTGTTAGATCTCTAGGAAACATACTTAGATACCTTCTTTAACGAGAGCTAATGTTATTTGCAAGAGACGCTGTCGTGTGCGAGTTGCATCAATGTCATGTTTTATGCTTTAAGCCTGTTCAAAGTGTTTCATCTGTCAAAGTTAAATCAAAATTGATAATGTAACTGTGGCAGTTGGAATCCTACAGGCAGTGAAATTGTACATTTGTATGGCTCTCCTGAATTTGGCTCTTAAGCCCTGACTCCCATGTAGTAGGAAAAGAGGGCTGGGTCATACCTAATGCACAATTTAAGCTGTGATTCAGGTAGTCAGCCAGGTTATTTACCTCTCCCTCTATGCCCAACAAGACTTTAAAATGCTAGAACACACCATAATACTTACTACTTTATTCCCAGACCTCCAGAAACTCTTGTTTTTCCTGTCTGTAGGATATAATTTAATACAAGAAATGCATCATTTAAACAAGATAGGTTTTGTTTCTTAGGCTTAAATAAATGGCTTTTTTTCTTTTGACTCTTTATAGGAGTTGGATCATTCAGAACAGGGTGGAGTGCCTCAGCTAGAACCTGTACTACCCCCAAGGTAAGTGCAATTCTTCAGTGACTCACTTAAAAGTGGTGTTTCTGAGTTAGTTTGCCTAGTTTCAGTGTAGACACTACCAACTCTAGTCCTATCTTAACAGGCTAGAGTAGGTAGTATGCTCACTAATGAATAGTCAGGACCAAGTTGCTAGCTGATTAATACTTGTTTGTATGTTATTGGTATGAGCAGGGAGATTATAGGAGGACAGCTGTTTGACTCTTCAGCTAATGTACGGTGGCTGCTGACAGTCATTCCTTTCTGCATCTTTAACCTTTCCACCCACAGCTGAACGTAGAACATCCCCTCCTGCCTGTTGCTGACCTTTTGATCAACAGCACTTGCACTTGTGGCTGGGTTTGAGTGGTGAAGGAATGGAGGTGGCAGATGCTGCCACCCTGAAAAGGGCAGATGCTGGGCTAGCACCTTCCCAGAAGCACTGGCTAGTTTATACAGTTCACTTTAGACCAAAAACGCCTGTGAAAGTGCAGTATCAATGATAACGCTGGGTTTTTTTATTCTTTTGAACCAACAAGAAAGAAGGTCTGCAGAGGCAAAAGTAGCTGGACCAGCCTTAATAAATGCCAGAGACAAACTGGAGGGAGATAAGGCATTGTCTAGCTAGCCCACTGCGGCTGTCTCAGTATCTGCACACTGAATCTGTGGGTTTAAACACGAGAGTTTGCTCTGTTGTGTCAGACAAGATTTCAGTTATTAAACTTAGTCTACCACTATAATAATTATTTATTAATAGGAAAGAATGTGGTTGTACCCACAAGGAAACACCTCATTATTGCCCCTTATGAGCTTGTTACTTTCCCCCGTTCTGTTTAGCATAACAGCATTCCTAATTCTCCCAAGGGTCTCTGGAACTGCAGTAAACATTTTGTCCTTTCACTTTTCTGCTCAAATGGATTTCTTTTATTTATTTTTTTTAAAGTAAGCAGTAATAATTCTCTGATTTGCTTGTTAGGGTTTTCTTCTTTAGTTGAGTTGGCTTACAAATGTATGGGTTGTTTTGTTTCCAGATTTAATCCAGTCTTTCCCCTTTTGTCAATATTAAAAATGCTTAGTTTAGGATAAGGCTAAGAAAGGGGAGAGGTGGAAGTTGAACAGAAGTGGAAAATTTTTTTGAAATTTAAAAAATAATCTGTACTCAAATAGTCACAGAGACCTCTTATCAGGAGCATTAGTAGAGCACTAATATCTTCTCAAGTGGTGGATGACACTCACAAAATATGTCAGAAGGATACTCCAAAGATCCACTAACGCACATTTGTTGTCGTTGATAATTTTTAAAGACCCTTGAGGAATTCATGCAAGCAAATAATTATGCTGAATTACACCATATGAAAAAGAGAGAGACAATTGTAGCAGAAACTTGCAGTAACTGGCAAAAGATTTCCCAGTAACAATCAAACAATATTGTATTTTTGGAATAGTGGTAGTGCCAGGGTTCTTAATAACAGGAAACCAAAGTTTTATGTACATAATGCTTCTTTATAACAGAGGTGATATTTAATTAGCAAATTATTGATTTGGCCACATTCTGATTCTAAAAATCTTGGCTTTTGTGTACTGTATAGGCAGCTTTTTTTTTTAATCAATGCTTAGTAAGGGGGATTTTTTAGATTTTTTTAATTTTTTTTTTTTTTTTTTTTTAATTACCACTGTCACTTACTAATCTCTGATTTTGTTTTCTAAACTACTGGTACACTAATCAGAGTGTGGTACCTCCAGCATTGCCAGAAAACTCAAGTGTTTTCACAAGTGTTTTCTTTCTGCAGTAGACATCTCTTGCGTAAAAATGGTAAATTCTTCTATTGATGCCATTGTGCAAAGTGGTGTCATATGTCATGAGTTTCAGCAGAGGCCCAAAAGTCACTTCAGGTAAGTCACATCCCAGAGAATGAGCCTGGCTGATTCCTGAAGACCAGCTAGATCAGCAGAGCTTCTCAGGGCTTTCACTAGAGCCCTCCACTGGAAGAACTCTGTCCTGAGGCAGCTTCAGACAAAGGTCTTTCTAAAGGTGGATTGCTGAAAGAAATCCTGCTTATGTAGTGGGCCCCAGAGAAAGCTGGCAGGCTGTTCATAAGCAAAAGTGGTGAGCAGACTTGGAAATATGTAGTCAAAGGATCTGTCTAAGGACTTGATCATCCAGTCCCAGTATCTGAAAAGTTCATGTATTCCCAGGGAGCTTCAGATACTACACACTCTGCAGCCCAGGTCATCATGAGTCATGTTTCCTTATTGCATACTGTATAGCTAGGGCTGTGGTGGACGACGAGGCAACAGGCTTATTAATATGCATATTTCTCTGGTGGTTTGCCCAATTTTTAGGCCTGTGGATGGAAAAATTGTACCTGCTCGACCTCCCCCACCTAAAGGTGTTCCTGGAAGGCCACCTCCACCAAAACTCTCTGCAGCCAAGACCTCCTCCCAGAAGGATGCTCTTTCGCGATCTACTTCTAACATCGCTCCTGATAAAAAGCCCAGCAAGTTCAGATTGGGACCCAAGAGAGCAAAAAGTCAAGTCTTTAAAAACCCAGATCCAGCGTTACCTCCTAGACCTAAACCAGGTCATCCTCTCTACAATAAATACATGGTGAGAGTTGAGATAGAATATCTGGGACTGTTCTTTATAAAGCAGTGCTGGTTAAAATAGTAGTGAAAAAGATAGTAAGGTAGGTTACTATGATGTGGCTTTCAAAGTGCATCTGTCAGCATAATCTTCCTTAGAAAATACTAATAGATAAATAGTGATAAGTACTGTAAGGTAATACTGGAGAAAGCAATATATACATGCAAAGTATAGATGTGTGTGTATTTTTCTGTATATATGTAATTTATATATATATATCTTTAATGCATAGCTTTTGGGTTTTGGGGGTTCATTTTACAGTCACCAGTTCTGAATTCTATTACAGCAGGTAAATAATGCTAAATAATTGCGTTTGTATATTGTTTTTCCCTGTATATGTCAAAATGCTTAAAAAATTGGGGGGCATTAGAACTTAAAAAGTAGTTTACCTTGCTTAATCAAGCCTGCAAAGCATGAGGAATGTAACATCACTTAACTTACATTTTTATCCTACTGATGACATCTCTTTTCATTTTAAAAAGGTTTCTTTTTGGTATTGCATGTGTTGTTAGGGAATATTAAATATAAATGGATCAACGTTACAGATAAAAAGGAGAGAGCCTTTCTCCGGATACTTGAAAATGGTCAGTGATCAGAGCTGGTGACTGCTTGAACCAGTGCTGTTGTCAAAAAAAGCACCTACACAACAGCAGCATGAACAACATTAACATTCTGCATGAAGTGAAAGCTTTCTCTTGCCTTCTCTTTGATCTTCACTATTGCATTTAAATCCTTGGTGGAGCAGAGGAGCAAGAAAGAGAGAGAAGGATGTATCTAAGTTGGTAGTTGGAACAGGTTTGAGATAAGGGAAGCATGTTGCTTCCTCTCTGGTGTAGCCACACCTGTTTACATAAGACACCTGTGATGTCTTTTGTAGATGAGGTTTTTTCAGTAGCAGATCACTAGTAATTCTCTGCCCTCAAGTGTTACTGTCAATGACATTTTCCTGCCACGTTGTTTTTCCTGTGCCCTACATGACAAATTAATACATTTCTGTGTCAGTGTGTTGCTGAACATCATGTACCATATGGTATGATACCAGTTAGGTGGCTAAGACATTTCTAAAGCGGATGACAACACCTGGATTTCTTGAAGTGGCAGTTCATATCACCAGCACTCCTGTTCTGAATGCCGTCCAAAGGAGCTTGTCCTCTTCCACTGGACTCCTAAATGAGTTACCTGTAGTAGGTGGTTTGAATAGTTCCATCATCTGACCATTTTTACTTGCAGTGGGAATTTCAGGTGCTTAGAAGTGAAACAAATTCTTCCATTGCTATTTCTGTTCAAGCTACCTACGCCTCATGGAGTTGCCAAGGAAGATTTTATTCCCAGGAACCCTGGAGAACCATCCTGTAAGGTAAGGCATTTTTTTCTGCTGATAAATATTTAATGAGCAGGACTCCTGTTGCATTAAAGTATCAAGTGTGTTAGGCTTTAAAGGTTACACTGAGAAATGTAATAGTGGTTTATTAAATCCTTGTGTTTCTTTAATAAAAAGAAAACAACCACCAAACCAAAACCCAATAATGGTGATTTGCCCTATAGCACAGGGACATTCTGCTTATGGAGCAGAACAACAGTAATTACTTGGAGTGACAGAAGGGAGAGGAAACTGGTAAAGTTCCTCTGTCTCATATGAAGATAATCACTCCCTTGGCTGAGTATCTGAAAAGTGGGCAAAAGATAAGCAAGTAGTTTTATGAAGTGCTGTACATGATAGATCAGTGAATTGGCTTTGACATACAGACTTCAAAGTATTTTCCTCTCTCTGCTTCTGCAGAATGTAACCTATTTTTAGGGCATGACTGTAGTAATATTAAATAGCTAGTATAAATTATAGCTATGAGCAGCCTTTTTGATTATTATCAGAAACCTACATGGCTGCAATAGATTTCTATGCAATCTGTTGTTATCTGTTGTAATTCGTATTATTCTGGCCTTATCTTTGTTCATGTTGGGCTTTTTTGGCTGGGGTTTTTGTATTCAATGAATTACTTTGAATGTAATTCATGCACAGTGATTGTCATCAGTACAGTCTAAAAATTCCTAGTGGGTGGGATAGAGAAGAAAGCTTAGCATTTTTAATATAATTTCCCTTTATAAAGATCCCACAACAAAATTGTCATTTCCCCTCAGCATTATTTTCCTGTAAGCAAAGGCCTAGTGGCTTGCTCGCCCCTCTAAAACGCTTGGCAGATGTGCTGCCCTTGCTGAGTGTGCTGGGGAGAGCTGGGCTGGGATGTTCTCTCCAAGCAAAGAAGAGTAACCGGCGGCTTGCACTACCAAGCAACAGTGCAAAATTTGGCCACAACTCTTGCAATGAGGATTGCTATCAATGCTCCAGAATTCTGACCTACAGAGGTAGCTGAGGCTTTGTCTATACTGGGAAAACTTACATGCCTTCCCTTCCTTTTACTGGCTCAAAAGTAGATTTTGGTGAAATGCATTCTGATTTACACTGGCGAAAGGCATACGGAATTCAGACCCATAGCTGTGTGACCAACACTTTTGCCTCCAAAGGTCATTCTCTGATACCAAAACAACATGTGTCCAAAGTCAGAAAATTACTTTCGGAGTATGTAACAGAGAATCTCTCTTAGTATCTGCCATGATTTATAAACTACTTGGATTTATTTGTTGTTGTCAGGATTCAAACCACCCTCCAAAACTTTCTGACACAAGTGCACCTCATGCTGTAGTCCTGCATGATTTTCCTGCAGGTAAGTAAATGTGAATATTCTGGAAGTTTGTTTTACTCCAAGACTTTCAGATGGGAAGTTTCTTAGAGCTTAAAAATGATGAGGAAGCTCAGCCTGCAAGGTCTGCATGTAGAGTTGTTCAAATCCATGGATTTAGCTATAGTTGGGCCAGTCCTTTAGTTAAAGCTAACTGGTTCATCAAGTATAATTAAGACTTTTTGAAAACTCATTCTGCTTTTGTCTGTGGTATTTATGTAAGCAGGTTTTACTTAGAGAAAATCAGTGAGTGTGACAACTACCGTTAACTGAAATGATGCTGTCTTACAGAGCATGCTGATGACTTGGACCTTCATTCTGGAGACACTGTTTGTCTTTTGGAGAAAATCGATACTGAGTGGTACAGAGGAAAATGTGGGAATCGCACAGGGATATTTCCTGCCAGCTTTGTTAAAGTAGTTGTATGTAGGCTTTGCATACATTGCTACATAAGACCCTATTGCATTGGTTTTCTGTTCTATTTTACTATAGCTCTTGCATGTTTAACTCCGTTCTGTATTTAGATAATCTCTTTTCCCTCTGGCAACACAGAATACATATCAACTTGTTTGTATGGTATTAGAAAGATGCTTGATTTGGCATGACCAATTTGTGTTACAGGGATTATTTTACTGTTAATTTGAAGCCAAGTGAGAAAATCATGGCACTTACCAGACTCTCTCTGTTAACCTGGGTAGTTTCTTAGGGTCTACAGAGCAGACTGTTTTTCACAGCTGCATGTAAGAATCAACACTCAGTATGATGATTGCTTTTTGTGTCACTCTCCCACCCCCCAGCTTCTCTGATGTTCTTGTCCCTTGAACTGTGCTGGAATCACCACTTTTATAGCCATGTAGTGACCTAGGTCAGAGCAGCAATTGGGCCTAAAAAACATGTTGGTTTTTCTTCCCAGAATATTTTTTTTTCCAGCTGGACCAATTCACCTAAGTGGTTTGCTGAGTGGCTGCACAAATGGTTGTGCTGGCACAGTGCAAGGAGATTGTGTTGTTGCAAATGAGCAGCTTAAAGCAATCCTGTTACTGAATGTGACACTTGACAGTAAATGACAGGCAAGAAACAGGTGCTGTTTTGGAGCCCAATAGCAATTAACTGAGTGCCTCATCTTTAAAAGAGATACAGTATGGTTCACTGCATCAAAAGCTGGGTCAAATCTGTTGCAAGCCTGAGTATGAGATTGAAGTCCGTTTTGTGGCAGTAGAAATGGGCATTGGGCTATCCATACCAGCCATATGGACATGGAGGAATGCTAAACTGACACTAGGATGCAGCGGAGGTGTGTGACTGGGCATTAAAGTCAGTAAGTCTGTGTCCGGCTTGGACTGCTGGCAGAGATGAGCGCTGGTGCTACATGGACAATACCAAGTATTTGCTAACCATCAGAGTGTGTTACACTGGGCGTCTGTTTAGTTTGTAATAGCGTCATTGGAGAAAAATTTTAAGATTTGAGAAGTGCTGAAGAATAAAAACTAGACTCAGGGTTAGTAGTAATGGAATCATGCTCAACCCACTTTCACAAAAAAGAGTTGTTAGATAAATTGATTAACTGCTTCTACACAGACCAACAATTTAATTTAAAGTTCTTGTTACTACTGATGGCTAATAGAGAAAAGATTTTATGTTAAAGGTGTGGAATGAATATTTGGGGTCAAATTCAGCATTGATACAGACAGATACAACTTCCTAAGAGCTAAGGAACATGCATTTCTAATTTCTATTTTAGTTATAAAAGGTGGTTACCCTTGTGAGTGCAAAAATCATTTGTTTCTGCAAAATTAAAAAAAAAAAAAAAAGGAAAAGAGTGCAGTAGATGAGGCTAATTTACTGAGTGAATTCTCCTGTTCATTCATGTCTGATTTGATCTTGATACAAGGTCTCTATACAATATGGTATAGTGTGTTTTACAAGATTAAGCTGGGTAGTAGCTTGATGTCTGGACACCTATGATACTAGATGGTTATTTCTTCCCATAGAACCTTCAGAACACCACAAATACCAGCTCCTCTAGCAAGAGCACTGCAAAGATTATTTGTCCTAAAAGGCAGCATGATTTCCTCCAGTCCTTCACATAAGCTAATGAAACATTCTTGTTGATTTTTTATGCGAACTGGCTCATGCAATAGTGAGCTGTAACCCAAAGCTCCTCGCCAGGGTCTCCAGGCTTGTAATCTTAGACATCCCACAGATCATCCTTCACATCACACCAAAAATACAATTTAAATCCTCTTATGATAAAGGACTTGAATGCTGCCTGTTTGATATATCCGTGTATTGATTTTCTAAACTATATTTCTCCAATTCCAGTGAGATTTGTGAGATGTGTTTTTGTTTGGAGGACAGCTGGCTACCAAAGCCCAGAAAGGATACGTGTAAACAATAATTTTGTCTATTGTGATATATTGTGCTAGTAAATAATAGAGAGCAATTACCAATTGAAAGCTGGGAGCTAAATGCAACAACACGTAGTAGCATCCAGTCCCATATTCTGTCAATCAGTCATGCCAGAAGTAGAAACAGTAAACCAGCTTCATAAAAGAAAACATTAAATAGTACTGCTTGTTTGTATGAGATGGAAAGTGAGAAATCAGGCATATGAAACAGAAATCTACATTAATATGGTCATGTATCACAGCATGCCAGTGACTATAGGGCATCACATGGAAGTCATAACTGGAGTTGATGCTTAGCTGAAAAATAGATTATTTTAGCCAGTTCCAAGTTTATTGTAGTTATGTTGCCATGAGCTTGAAATGGAAGATTTAATTTATTTCGTTATCTTATTAGATTGATGTTCCAGAAGAAGGCAACAGGAAAAAAACACCCTGTTCATCCCAATGTATTAAGTGAGTCAGATAAATCTTACTTTCGTTTTCATCTTGATTTACTAGGAAGTAAAAAGAAAGATAGCTCTGAAGCAGGTGTTATCTGCGCTGAGGTTAGTATGGTTAACAGTTTCTTCCCCAAAATATATTTTAAAAATTAAGATCTCAAAACTGAAAGTTTCTGATGTTTTAATAAGACTCATTCAGATAAAAAAAGCCTAAGAACTCACTTCTTGGCTTCAAAAAAATTGGTAGATCACTTTATAATAAATGTCTATATAGATATATTCCCCTTCACTCACTTTTCTTCCTCTTACAAGGTGTATTAGAAGAGCATCACCCATAATTTTTCATGAAAATTGGTTACAGAAACTGTGAACCAATCTGATTAACTTCAGCAGCATTGCACTCTCCTCTCTTTGCTCCTGGCCTTGTTACTTTCTTCCAGTATCCTCGTAAGATGTAACATGGTAGGGCTGCTACTCATTTGAAAGACCAAGATAAAATGGGACAGAATATAGCTGTACTTCAAGTAAAGAAATCTATGTAACCTTAAAGTGTATAACTATACAGGTGAATCTGAACTTCCCCAGATCAAATTATCAAATGTACTTCAAGCGCTTTCATTTCTGATTTGCAAAAAACTTGTACTAAGATTTGTGAGCAAGGAAGAACTTTTCATGCCATTTTACTTAATGATGGTTTATTGGATTTCATAATCATTCATTGCAGCAATTAAAGCAATTCAAGCAGAGGCAGGAACTAGTATCAATGGGATCATTCAGTTTGTTCTTCAGCTAAAGTTTGGCTTGTCTTAATCAAAACTTTATTTTTAAAAGCTGCTTCTGCAACTAAGAAACAGAAAGTGCTAGCTCTGTCCTGAAGCTCTTGCAAAGATATGAGTGGGGGACAGGGGTGGGAATCAAGCTTCTTACATCGGTTGTACGCTATGATGCGATAGAAAGAATTAAAGCCTATTACCACTTTTTTCTATCATGCGATTTGTGATAAATCAAAAATTTTCTTAGAGTAATTTCTTAAACTTATTTTAACAGTTTATTAAATTATTAAATCTATTTAAGTGAGGAAAAAATAATTTGTTTTTTTCAGTATTATACCAAATTATGTAAAATTTATCAGATGCATTGATGTTTCTTTCTTTGATAGATAATTTATTTCCTCATGCCTGGCATAGATTTTACAGAATAAAGTTTGTCAAAGTAGATAAAAACTAGCTTTGCCCTATGAAACCTCCATGTACTTGGGATTTGGGACGCATACACAACACCCACCCGCCACCCGTGTTTGACTGCATCTAAATTGGATGCTAGCTCGAAAAAACCATCAGACTCCTAACAAAATTATATCAGGACACTTCCTTGGATATGGGCAAAAATACAAAATGGGACAGGTAGCCCAGAAATAAAGTGATATTTTTGTTGTTGTTGTTTGGAAGAGAAACGGGATCTTATGCAAAATACATTAACAGCCAGGAACTGGGATGCAGAAGTTGTGTCCAGTTCCTCCAGACTCCATACTCATCCTCCTCAGAAAGCAGAGATGAGAACCAGGGATAGTCCCCAGTTTTCCACCTGTTCTATCTTCAGTGCATTCTTTCACCATTTTAATTACATATATCAATCCGTATTTTGCACAATGCTGCCTTATTAGTAAGTGGACAATAATAAGTGAAGTAAGTTTCTCTTTTGTTTGTGCAGAGGCCCAAGATGTGTAGCACGATTTGAATATATTGGAGATCAGAAAGATGAGCTCAGTTTTTCAGAAGGTGAAACTATTGTCCTTAAAGAATATGTAAACGAAGAGTGGGCTAAAGGAGAGCTCAGAGGCACATCTGGAATTTTCCCCTTGAACTTTGTGGAAATCATTGAAGATCTGCCTGGAACAGGTATGAATACATTTGCAAAAATCTTCCAGAACATGGTTTTGTACTACATGCATATGGGTAACATACAGGAGAAAAGTCCAAAAGGATAATGAATGCGGGAAGGAGGTAGAAAGGGAGACAAGGCAGATAAGAAAAATCAAAAGGAATAGTAGGACTTCTTAAGAAGTTATTCTTAATAATCACTTTGAATATCTAAAATCTCTATCATATAATTAGTAACATTTTGAATAGTCATTGCTGCTTTTCTAAGTTGTCCTTTACTTATGTAGGTACAGGAGCAGCACTGAAGAACAAGGTGGAGATTTTTTCTTCCCTTCCTCAGGTAATAAAATTTTATAGGCGAGGGCTGGAATTTACATAGACTTTCTATTATAATGTCAGATTAGCTGCACAACTTTGAATGTAACACAACTCCCACAGCACACAATGCTGCATGGGCACATCTTGAATTCTGATAGTTGGCCTAAACTGATTGAATTCATAGCTTCTGGCAAATTAACATAAGTAAATTTTTATCCTTTGTGCTTAAGCAAATTCTTGTTAGCTCTATTTTAAGTATTGCTGCAGTGGTCTAATTTTGAATTTATTAATCCCATCCCCTGCCACCAATGATAAAAAGGAATGCATCTGAGCCTAGATGAAATTCTGTGGTAATTGCTGGAATGCCATTCTAGTCTACATCTGCAGTGACACTATTGTATGAGAGAAAGTCAGGACACCCGTGTTCTGTACAGCTGCTTTCATCAGTATCCATCAGCTTATGGGCTCCATTAACACTTCTAAAATTAATGCATTTCTTCTGTTCACTTGAATAGAACAACAGACACTCAGTAGAGTGGTGTGAAGCACTTCATGATTTTACAGCAGAAACCAAAGACGATTTATCCTTTAAAAAGGGAGACTACATCCAAATACTGCAACAAGTAGATTCAGAGTGGTATAGAGGAAGACTGAATGAAAAGGAAGGGATTTTCCCAGCAGTTTTTGTTCAGACCTGCTCAGGTACAGTGCTCCTACTAGATGGCAATTCATTATTCCTTGGGTTGTGACAGTCATGATAACATTCTGGGAGAACCCAACTATTCCATTGCATGTAGAAGCCACACACCACCACAGTCCTTGATATCCTAAAGCTAAACGAAGTATTGAACCGCCCTCTCTAATAATGAAATATAATGTTCTAGTCAGTAAGTAATCTGGGAGGTGATGCAGATTCTGGGATGGTTTAAAGTGTGGTTTGGGCACAGGCAAAACAGGACCATGGAGCTGCCTTTAGCACAAAAGTTTGGGGGGCAGGGGGGAAGACGGGTTCTCTCTCAGCTGAAGAGAGAAACGCTGCAGCACAGGACTATTGTAATCCCCTTGCTGAAGCAAGGAATTAGTGCTGCTTGCTCTCCTCAAGCTTCTGTTTGGTCCCCAAATCAATGCAGTCAAAACCTTCACAGAGGACACAGAAAATCACATTTTTTTCCCATCATTTTTGCAAGTAAAGCCATGAGTGAAAGTTGACAGGAAATAAATTCCACCTAACTGGCAAATAGCACACGCCGAGTGCTACTTCATCTTCAAGTACAAAGAGGAAAAGACAGCTTTTATTATATATCACCATTGGAAAGTTCAAGTAAGTGAACTTTAAATTTAGTCCTCTTAGAAGCAGAACCATGAGAATGTGTTAGTACTGTAAAATGAACTGGTGGCAGTAGAGATTTTTATTCCAGTAGGAAAGTGAATTTGCTAAGTAGAAGTAGTAATAACATCTGGACACCCTGTAGCACACTAGTGGGGGCAAAACATAAGAATGACAGGAAACTTCTCCAGAAACAGATTTATTTCACTCCAATCCAAATAACCTGTCTTGTCCACGTTCTGCAGCCAGGGTAGAGCTGTCACAGTCTGTAAGAGGGAAGAAAGGAAAAGCCAAAGCTCTTTATGATTTTCATGGAGAAAATGAAGATGAGCTTTCCTTCAAAGTAAGTACCACTTTTAGCCCAATTTTCCAAAAGGTCTTACACTCCTGAAGAATGCTAAAACCCAGGACTTATCTACTGCGAAAACAGGCTTGGAATAAGAAAGAGCAAAGCACATAGAATAGGCACAGATATTAACACATTTGATAAATGGTTTCTCTAAAAAAATTTGTGCCCTAACCACTTCTGTTTCATATTGGTGAAATCTTCACTGAAGACACTTAAAAAGAGGCCAGGAGTTGCAGAATTCCTCTGACTTCTCTGATCCAGTAAACAAGACAAACAACCCTTATTCTGCAGTACATTCCATTCTTGATCAGTTGATATGGTCAAGGGAGCCTCTCTTTTAACTAGAAAGACAGCAATGAGAAGGAGGATAACAGTAAGAGTGCCAGTGCTACAGCAGCAGTACTTCTAAGGGACACCTAATGCAGCAATATCTAAAAGTTTGGCAGCACAATGCATAGTTGCCATGGGAGCAAGGGGAGAAATGAAATACTTGCTGGATGTCCAGATAATATTAAGAAGCATGAAAAAAACCAGCATGCCCTTGTAGATTCAAAGTCATGATTTAGCTGTGCTGTGTCCTCAAAAGCAAGTTTCCAAGAAACAGTAGGCTTTCACAGCAGGCCCAAAATTGTGTTTATCAGCTGGAACACACTATTTTCTCATCTAGAACTAGCAAAATAATTAGTTCAGCATGAGCAGTTTGCCATGCTGAAAGGACAGATGATTCTTTAAATCAGAAAAGGGGAACAGAGGTACTGGAAGAGAGCCCAGGGCCATGACAGTACTTCAGATGAAGAGTGTGGCATGGGACAATGAAAACAGCAACAAGGATCAAACACGGGAGCTGCAGTTTATTTTAAACAGCCACTGAGCATCTTAGACTATTGCTTTCCTTTTTGGGAAAGGAAAGTTTCTAAAGGAACGAGGAAAGTTCGCAAGTGCTGGAAAATATTTGGACTAAATTGGAAAAAAAAAAAAAAAAGCCTTGAAGTGTTTTAAGAAAAGAAACTCTCATAACAGCGCAGGGAAACACAAATAACAAGCAAGGCAGGGGGCTTGCGAGCCAGCTCTCTAACATACCTACCTACCTGGAGAGCATAAGCAATGCAAAAATTTATCCAGCAGTGCTATTTTTTCCTTCCAGAAGGTGGTGATTTTTCAGCATAGATACTCTTAGGGTATTTGCCCTAAGAAAAGCTTCAGATGGTTTTGACAAATAACCTCAAAGAAATGTAACCAACAGAAGAGACTGGCCACATCCTATTTCTATTTGATTGATAATAATTGCTTCTGAATAACACCAGCTATGCATGCATTAACATTGCACAGTAAGCTGTACTGGCTCACGTTACTCCTTCTCTTACAGGCAGGCGATACAATAATAGAGCTGGAATCTGTAGACGAAGACTGGATGAGTGGAGAGATACAAGGAAAGTCTGGGATATTTCCCAAGAACTTTGTTCAGATTTTAGAAACACCATGAAGTGTTGCCTCTCTTTGTACTCCCTGCATGTGGGAGGGAATGTTTTCTATCCTAAAGGCACAGCAAAGACATCGATGTGTTTTGACTATCCATGTTTTGCACTACTTTTTCTAGACAGTCATACTAGTGTCTTGAAGTCAGATAAGAAACTTCTAGTCTTTTGTGACAGTGTACGTAGTCATGCTTCATGAATGCTCTGAGAGCAAATACAAGCAGGACTTCTAGCTGTTTCCAACAAGGGAAATACTGTGGTGCAACAGCATTTTAACTTAAATAGCTTTCTAGTATGTTTACTATCTGGTATTACATTTATCATACACAGAGTCTGCATAAAGTAAGGTTCTTTGGGCTTCTTTAAAAACTTTTTTAAATCCAAATTTTAAAAGTTGTTTTTAAGATATAATTACAGCACTCAGTATGTAGATCAAGTTTGATAATCAGGTTTCATTAGTGCTTGACTTCTTCCACATTACCAGTAGAATTCACTTGTTTTATGACTTAGAGGATAAAGAAGTTAACCGATACTTCATAGTAGAAAAATATCAAATCTAATACTGGTAAGAGGGAAAACTCAGAAGCAAATCCTTGTGTAGTATTCTTCTATTCTTAGCCCAAGCTTCTCATACAGGAAGATCACAAAAGTATTTTGTCTCTTAACGAATAATGTTCAAATTGGTATGAATCATCTTAGACCTTCCTCCCTTCCCCCAAAATCCTTTCCAGATACAGGTTTAGATTTTTTCTCCTGTTGTTCGAGCACCGTGGTACCCTTCTTTCCCAGCTGAAGTTAGTTGTGACAGACAGCATTTACTGAGCTTTCTCAGATCCCTTCCATGCAGTAGCTGCAGTATTCTAGCTATGTGCCCCTCCACCCTCTTCATGTAAGTGGAAAGTCAGTCTTCACTCAGTCTGTATTTCATTTGTCACTCCAGCACTGGAACATACTTCAGTAACACCATTCCTATCCTTAACATGAAGGATATTATACAGCCTTGGTTTTAGCTTTCAGCAGACATGGGGTTAGTTTTCAGTTTGTTACCACATGCCAGCTATACTGAGCATCATTATAAATGGTCTGTCGAGGCCTTAAGGAAAACATGCCTGGCAGGAGGTTACTTCAAGAAGCTCTAACAAAGGCATTTAGTAAAAAGCAGTAGTGTGACTTGAACAACAAACTAAGACAGATGTGATTTAGGTAGCTTCACATTATAGGGAATTCTGGTGGTAAGTTCCTTTTTGCATCTCTTGGCTTCTGACAAAATAGTTAAATGCATCTTGATTCAACTGCTACCTTCTTCAGACTGGAATAGAAAAAGTTATGCTGCAGTTGGCTCTTTCATTACTGACAGTATTCCATCACTTTTGTACTATATAACAAAAAGGACCCAGTAAGCTGTTAGCATGAGTCGTTACTTCAGAGAGATGCTGGTCACTAGGTATCCAGATACCCTTACAAGATTTTTCTTTGTGGGTCTGGAAGTTCAGGTTGCAAAAGGGCCAACAGTTGAGTGGTGGATGGAGACTCAAATCTAGAATCGTCATGATTGACCTCAAGATAGTTTTGACTTAAGTCATGTGCCTGCCTACAACTTTATCAATAGGAGTTTCAAGTATTACATCAACAAGTCATAGAATGGTTTGGGTTGGCAGGGACCTTAAAGATCACCTAGTTCAACCCCCCTGCCACAGGCAGGGACACCTCCCACTAGACCAGGTTGCTCAAAGCCCCATCCAGCCTGGCCTTGAACACTTCCAGGGATGGGGCATCCACAACTTCTCTGGGCAACCTGTTCCAGTGTCTCACCACCCTCACAGTAAAGAATTTCTTCCTAATATCATATTAGTATCTAGTACGTATCCAAAGAGATCAGGGTGCATCTAAATTAGCATCTAAGCAAGCTGGTGAGGGTAGCCCTCCCCTCCCTGTGCCCTGCACTTTGGTTACCATCACAGCAGGCAGAAACAAGCTTACAGCCAAAACTGAACTGAAGGACTCCACCACAGCAGGGAATGGGCATCCAGTCTTGGTAGCAGACTGGAGCTCACTGGAAGCAAGTCTGAGGAACACACAGCACAGACAAGAGGTCCTCAGCAGCATTTTGCTCTGCAGTCACTGTTATGCCACAGTACTTGCAAATATAGACACAGGTGTTGGCCCTCTATTTTTTTTTCCCCTCTATAAGCTTCATGAAGGTGAAGCGTTGTACACTTAACCTGCACCAATACCATTCACACAACTGGGGAATGAAGATCACACAAAGGTTTAATGAGCCAAGAGCTGGATTTCTACTTTCATGAAGGGGAATAACATTATAAAAACAATTTATAAATTATGTGCTATTCTAGAAACAGCACAATTTATACAGCTATTATTCACTTTTACCACCCCCAACAAGCCTACCCAGAACTCCTGTAGAATCAATCTTTAACCTAAGTCCACCTCCAAGGACAATCCTTCCCACCCTCCAAACTTTCCTACCAGGAGATGCCAAAGTTTCTTGTTTATTCCAGTAAAACAGCCATCTCCTTCTATTTAAATCCAAGGAAACAAATACACAGATACATAGCTTTCCTGACTCCTGCAAGCCCCCACTCAAGACTTTTCAAGCATAAACTTTCAGTGGATCACCCTATTAAAACAGGCTGCTGCTTCTTCCACCATGACCTGTGCCAGCACAATTCCTGAACCTCCAGTGCGCACAGCAGGGGGAGAACAGCAGAACCAAGCAAAGCCCACACCAACAAACACAATAACCAGGTCCTGCAAAGACATACCGCATCATTGTCATGGTGGATGAGGCTTAAGTGTATGATGTTTACTTACTGTTTGTCTGGCTGTTTTCTAAGATTTTGATAAAAGTCTCAGAAGTAAAACTGAATTTTTTAGGATTTTTTTCAATTTCCTCTTCCCTGCTTTTATAACTGTGTTTTGACCAGTTGTTTTTGTAACTTCCACTGAATGTTTGAAGTCAGTGCCTGTCAGCAGGTAAGACCACTCTGCTTTATTTTAATCATCTCCTCCCTATTATGCCGGGCAGGAAGAGCAGCAAAGCCTTATATTCAGAGCAAGGAGTGCCATCTAAAGGCTGCTTGCATTACTGCAGGCAGCTAAAAGCATATTTATTAAAACTGAAACAAGTTAGATACTTGACTTTTACAGGACAGGATTTTCTCAAGACTTGATGCCTAGTATCACCATGAAACTGCATACAGATCATAACATAAAATTCCTAAGGTGTACAGTACATAATCTGCAAAAAAAACCCCGATAATGAGGTGGAATACAAATTCTAACTGCAATATAGTAGCAAATGTCAGCTGTAGCCTTGAAATTCAGCTGTACCCCCATACATCAGTATGATAATAAAAGCCTCAGTTATCAAAACATTTTCTGTTTGACCCATCCTCCAGAAATATCTTCAGGAAGACTTCTTTGTTCTGTGTACAATTAACAGTGTCCTAAATAAATCTTTGTTAAGTCCAGTAAGTTTGTTATGGTACATCTGTAAATTAAGAATGTATTTAACCAATAAAATTTTTATAATTAAAGTCATGATGGCATTTTTATTGTCTTCTGCTGTAGAGAGCTAAGCTTTCCATTACACATGAGTTTTATGGATCTCATTATATATTTATATAAGGAAAAAAAACCCCAAACCAACAATAAAACCACCCCCAAACAAATAATACAGTAATATCGCATCCCTTTACAAGTAGTCCAACCACCTCAGAGAATCCTGATGGCTTTAACACAGTTTATTCAAGCCTTCAGACCCAGGTACATTTCACACTTACCACCTGCAGAACCTATGACATTTGCTGCTTGCAGCAAGCAGCCGTCAGTCCCAGGGCATCACACAAGACAGTGATGCTCTGCTCTTGCCCTGACAAGATTACTTGTGATGGAGACATGGGCCGAGCCTGAGCTGATTAGCAATTCCACACATAAATTAAGTGTGCTCTGCTGACTGCTGCTATTCATATACCATGATTTTTCTGCTGGTATTTGTATAGAGAATACAGAGGATGCACAAAATTTTCCTTCCTGTCTAGTTTTCCCCCATCTGAAATCATTTTATAAAACATACATTTACCCAGAACCCCTACATCGTAACGCCAGCAGTCTACTGTTCCAAAACGGAAGTGAAAAAAACCTGAAAAAAGCAAGTTCTTGTTCTTTCCCCAAATCCTCTTGGACTAGCCTTTCTGTAACACATACTCCTCAGATGTACAGCTGAAGGAAAAAGTAACAGGATAAAAGACAAGTTTTCAGAAATGAGCTCAGAAACACCACCTTAATATTTCTAACTCTCCTGGTCTATAGAAAGTACAGGCCACTTGCAGTCCCTTAGGATGTGTTTGACAGAATTACTGCTAAGCAGAGAAAATACCACCAACACACATCCCTTACTACAAAGCTCTAATGCAGGGCTTGACTATATGCACATATATATATATATGTGCACACCGACACTAAAACTTACTGTAGTAGGTTCAAGGATTTTCAACCTCACCACACTTACCAAATCATAGTTTGTTCTTTTAACTCCAGTGAAAAGTTCTCATTTTTGTTAGAGAAGTGAAGGGGCATTTGTTGCAATTTTGGCTTCAAAGATACGACTGTCTGGGACTCTCAGAGAATGACACCTGCCTCAACAGTACAGATGAGAAGAGCAAAGCAGAAGATTAAAAGCAGCACTATTCCCTTCTCCTGTTTCAGCATCATGAAAGTTTTGAGCACTCACTATCCCTCCACTACACAAACTGGAAAAAGCAGAATGAGCAGGCCTACATTTACAATCCAATAAAGATAGTTACCTGCATATTAAGGCATGGGCTATTCTAGATATCATCATTAAACTAGTAACTTGATGTTACAACATGAAATCACACCACTGCAGTCTTCTCAATAAAGGATTAGACAACAACCTCTTCATTTTGCATATTTGCTCCAAACCAGCATTATCAACTACGAAAAGGTAAAAAACCCTGGGGTGGAAGAGCACAGCCCTCCTGCGTAGCATCCCTCTGCTTTTCCCCTACTGTCTTTGTTGCAACAGTAACATTTCACTGCTTTCCTCCATTTCCTGTCCTAAGCTCTTTCAGAGCTGACTGCAAGAGCCACCACTCTCTGACCTCCCCAAACAGGTCAGCACCATTGTGTTCTCGGGTTATAAATCACAAACTTGCCAACAATTTAACAGCACAAACTTTAGGTTTGTTGCCCAGTTCTAAACAAAACATGCTGACAGTGCGTAATACTGCTCATATTAGCCAGAAAAACACACTCTACGTTTTCTAAGCTGGCATATGCCAAACAGCAAGCAAAAACAATACGTGCTGTCAGATAATGGAAAAAGCACTCAAGCGATTTGCTGGGTAATTTTAAGTGCTTTATTTTCGGAACATAGACCACTGCCCTTTTATGGTAGAATTTTTTTCCCCCTGAAATTCCACTGGTTTTTCAGCTGGGATTACAGTTACCACTCAGTTCTGAGAGAGGTTATAAAACTATATACAACCCTACTCTTGAGCTTATTCTGCATTTCTACACTGCTCAAAACTTAACACTGCTTCCATAATCAAAATGACAACTTAAAGATCTTTTAATACCTTTTGAGTATCAGAGACCAAATCTATCCCATGACAGCCCGTACCAAATAAATTACCACCAAGAAGCTTAAACATACACGTATGTAATTCTCACGTAAGTAGTCTGATAAATTCTCAAGACTTCCTTATAACAAAAGATGCTGAAATACTAAGCTTCCCTGTGTGGCACCCCATTTGCACTGTACCATCCTCCTCTTTGAGGCACCTTTCACCAACAGAATAGAAGCTACAACCTCTGCACATATCCACACAATTTCTTTTGTGAGGACAAAAATTACTGGGAAAGACCAACATACAGGATCCTTGGTATTGTACTTTCCACCTTTCAAAAAGGACAACCCAATTTCTTCCACCCATCTCACAACACCAATCATGAAAAAAAAAAAGCTGTCCAAAACAATTACATTTTTCTAACCAAGACAATTGGTTTACCTTATTAAAAACCCATCCACATATCCAGTACCAATATTGTCCAGTAGCAATATAGGCAACCAAACATCAGTTCTGTATACTAAAACTTTTATTTTCAATCAATTTTTAGTTTCAGACAGACTCTTGCACGGGCGGCTCATATCCATCAGCTCGCTCTACTTTGGTGCCTGCCTCATCCCCAGAAGGTTTTCCAGCACCACCACCTTCACCATGCAGTTCCATCAGCTTACCCACTAAAAAGAAAAAGTATTGCAAATAGTGAGAGATGCACCTATTTAAAACAGTTCTACATTACTGAATTGCTCATCATATACAAATTAAACCACCAGAACATCTAACGTAGGTATGATCACGTCCATTCCAGAAAGTTCATGCAAGGTGAACTGCTGCATTAATTGCAGTCAGACAAAAACAAGCAGTGAAATAAGCGCTACATAACGAAACTGCAAATTAAACCTTTGGGTTTTTTTAAAAAGGCTAAGTCAAGAACCTACTACTGCATTATAAGGGAATGTCAGAAAATGGGAAAATAGAATCATTCCATGTCATCTGGGACCGAAACATTTTGTCATCATTCATTCCCAAGCTGAAGCCTTTAAACATTCAGCAGCAGTTTTAGGCAAGAATTCAAACAAGCTCCAAACTGAATGATCACTGCTTCGCTTTCAAGCCTGAAAGCCAGTGTCAGACTAGAAGGACAAGCCTTTTTACTACTACAGCTACTTAAGCTTATGATGCTGCTTTAACAAGTTTATCCAAAAGCAAATGCGTTTTAAGTAACAGCTTCCCACATCCTACTCTAAGAACACTAGTTGTGTGCGTGCAGTAATTGACTTACATTCAAACTTGGGCTTCTTCAGCATTTTAACCTTGCGGACATAGACATCGTGAAGAGGGTAAATGGACTGACATGCCTTCTCTATGTCTTTGCCAATGCTGTCTGGGATCCTGAAAAATCAGACGACAGGTCAGTACTAGAACGTTAAAAATTGTGCCTGCTTTTTCATCAGCAACACACACTTAAGAGTAATTCTTAAGAATACGTAATATTCTACAAAAGTTTGCATCATCAATGCTACCTTCACTCTGGAAATTTTCTTCAAGTATGTTTACATTATAAGACATTTTTCCTTGCAATATTAGACAGGCTATAGTGCAAGTGTACTCATTTTGAGAGCAAATTTGCAATCAAACCTTTGGAAGTAAACACCATAGTTTGGAAAACTTCATTCTGTCAGAAGAACCCAGAACAGTCACAGCCACAGCTGATTAGAATTACAATTTTAGTCTGTAGGAACATGAATTAGAAGTCTCTGGAGAGCCTGAGTTTACATTTATGCAAATGTGATGGTTTACAGAAATCAAGTATGATGCAGAGACTAAAAGTAGTCAAAGAAAACAGCGCATCAGCTTTTCAACATGACAGGCACCTTGCCTGGTCTCTGCCAAACAGTACGCAAAGCACCAGCATTCCCTAAATACTTGGTAACAACTGACCAACAAATAACTATTTGAACTGTATGGGAGAAAAAAAGAAAACACAGCCAAAGCTTACAGCTTATTGACAACTTCTTTCAGGTCATTAGTTTGGACCTCTCGGGTCATGATTTCCATCATCTTCTTGCGAATCTGTCGAACCTGCTGATGCTGGGCATATGAGGTCTTGCGAATTTGGTTATTACGCTTCTTCGTAAAACCCACGCAGAAGAGGCGCAGCAGGTAACCATCGGTAGTTTTGACATCTACATGGGCTTCAATCATTGTCTAAAAAAGAAACGGCCATTTATCATCAACGTGACGGACAGGTTTCTCAACACCATGCACCTGAATTCATTAATATCTGCTGATGCTATTTCAAGCATCGCCTTGCAACGCATCAGTGGTTACGTCCGTTCCTAAAGGCACTAGCAACAATGCAGACCTTGCTCTTTACACACCTGCCATTTTTTGACCATGGAACACATTTTATCCCGGGTGAGGTCCATTCCATGGAAGTTGGTCAGACAATTTTTGCCCTGAACATCCTCAGTGATCAGTTTAAATTTACGGAAGGCAACCTCATCATTCTGCAGATCAGCCAGACTCACTTCAAATACACGACCCTTCAGTCCATCAGAGGCAATTTCTGTATTATGAAACAAAATAAACCACCTTTTATTAACATTAGAAAAGTATTATTCAAATCAGATACTGAATTTCCATTTGACATTTTCTAATAGTAGGTGATGCTACTAGCTTCACAGCTCTGAAGTTTATATGTATCTTGAATAAGATCAAATCAACTCATAGAACTAAATACTATATTTAGTTAACTTTGTGAGAAATCTTTTGAAGTTAATTGTATTAGATGCTGAACCCAAATACCAGTATATTGCAGATTCCAGCATGTGTAATAGTGTGCTGTTTTCTGGCTTTTTTTTTTTTAAAGTGCAAGGGGTTACAAATGCGTTGGAAATGATGAACAATACTGAAAAGATAAACATAAAAAGCCACACATGCTCAGCAGAGATAAAGCAGCAACAAACACCTAAGTACAGTCATTTCATAGCTCTACCTCTAACAATTAACCATTTTAACACTGGCTGACTCACTTGATTTACAGTGACCCTTATTTTACTTGTTTCACATGTACACAGTTCAAAATAACGATCATCTTCGTAACTTTAAGTGCAACCAGAATAGCGTAATGCAACTATTCAGCCATTCTACAGAGCTAACCTTTCAAAAATACTGTTACTTCTACCCTATCATCCTGTTTTTAACAGATGCTTCCTTTTCCTAAGGTGTGCCAGATCATATAAAATACCTTTACCATTCAGTGATACATCTACATATTCTCCCATCAAGTTAGCAATTCTAGCTCTCAAAAGAGATCTCTTTATCTAAAAGCTTCACATTTCAGTCTTTTCTAACACGATGGTCTCCTGTAACACTGTCTCCACATGTCCCTTTTGTGATAATCAGAATGACTCCTTAACTTTTAACTTCCCTCAAACTCGTCAGGTTACCACAACAGCAGTTCATCAGAAACTTCAGGCACATCCTTCCATATCGTATCCATGGTTTGGTGCCCTTGTACAAACAAGGGCCACACTGCATTAACTTCCCTGCAACTAAGCTCGTTTATTTAAACGACTCCATCAACTGAAGAAAACTCACTCAAATCAAGCAATTAAGTTAGAGGCACCTTTTTTTTTTTTTAAACTTCCAGGTTCATAATACTATGAGCAAAAACTGTCAGCATTCTTTAATTGAATCTCATTTGGAGCTAACACATGGAACAAATACATCACCCTCTACTGCATAAATCCCCACTACTCACTAGTTCCTTGAGTCCTGGTGACAAGCGTCTTCCCAATGTTTCGGATATTAAACATCGCTGGTGCTTTGACATCATACCAGTCCTTTTTGGAGAAAGGATCAACCCTTAATTTAAATAAAGCAGAAAAGATTTTTTACTGATTTTTCTCAGATTAAACCAGGCTGAACTAAGACTTTCCTCCCCATATGCTTCGTGAAATGGAAATGCAAACATCAACATTTTGTGCTTTCAAGTTTAACGTGAACAGGTTGGTGAGTGTGTGAATACAGACTGTTAACATTACCCACTACCAGTGTAGTGGGTGAGGCAGGCATTCATTTCAATTTACTGAAGAGGAAAATCAACTGCAGAAACGTCGTAAAGCTGACAAAAAAACCATACAGCGCTACACTTCTGGCTATCTCTCAGGAGCGACACCAGCAGTGCACTTTAACTCCCCCATGAAGACCCAATTTCATTTCTCGACTTCTGCGGCTACAACGCCCCGCACACAATAAAGCTTGCGCCACCGCCACCCGAGAAACCCCCGCTTCTACAGCGAGCGCGCTACGGCCTCGGCCCGCTAAGCCCGCGGCTCCCACGATGGCGGCCGGCGCCAGGCGCAGCCCCGTCTCTGCCCACCCGCGGGCGCGGGGCGCTCCCCACACCGAGCCCGTTCCCGGCGCCGGGGGCACATGACGGGGCTGCAGGAAGCCCAGCTCGGCTGGGACCCGCGCTCTCACAGCGGCAGCCCCCACCGCCGCCGCCCCGGGCCCTCCGCCACGCAGCTCGCCCCGCGCCCGGCCGCCGCCATGACAGCAGCGGCCCGCTCCCGCCCGCCACCATCCGCCCCGCATCCACGGCATCCTGCCGCCGCGACGCCCCGTCCGGCGGCCCCAGGCCCCGTCTCCTCCCTTCTCGGCCGCCCTTACACTTTCTTCTTGGCGCCTTTCTTGCCGCCCTTGGTGAGGCGCTTGTTCTTGCCCACCGCCATGGTCCCGCCCTGCCGACGAAAAGGCCGGAAGCCACCGCTCGCGCGAGATTATACGAGAGTGGGGCTCGCGCGAGAACTGCGGGCGGCGGCAGCGCTCTCGCGAGAGCTGGGCCGCAAGTGGCCGGGAGGGGGCGGGGCGGGGCGTGTGTGTGTGTGGGGGGGTGACTCTACTTCCGTCTTCTAGGGCGACTGTGGGGCCTCTGCGCACCTTTCGGGGCCCCCCAGTGGTGTCTGTGTGCCTTTTGGGGCGCTCCGGGACCCTCCTCCCACCCCTCAGTGCAGCCGGCGCATTGGGGAGCCTTGCGGAAGACGCTGCGTTTGGGGAGCTGGTGATCTGGAACAGGCTCCGCCGGCTCTGCTGGGCCCCATCCCGCGGGCCGGAGAAGCCCCTCTGCTATTAAGGCCGTCTGTAACGTATGGGAAAGGTGAGCTGCTGTGGATCAAGGGGTGAGACCTGTTCATCCTGACCCTTGAGACCGCTGCACTTTGAGCAGCTGGAGAGCCACATCGCCATCAGCCTGGGCCGGCACAGGCCTGTGGCGTAAGGTTTACTTGAGACATTGAGGTTTACTCGCTATCTATGTTCTTCCCTTTCTTCTACCTTATTAAAGCTTTGCTTTGCTTAAGCCGTTTGTTGTTGGGCCTTTCTTGCTGAGATCCAGAAGGAGCCCTGCACTGTCTCTCTCCCTCTCAGCCTCTCTCCACTGCCCCACCGCACACACCCCATGGCCCTCAGAGCTCCTTTCT
This sequence comes from Burhinus oedicnemus, assembly GCA_008921705.1. NCBI lineage: Eukaryota > Metazoa > Chordata > Aves > Charadriiformes > Burhinidae > Burhinus > Burhinus oedicnemus. The sequence continues at coordinate 38,661 of VFFE01006484.1, read as the reverse complement.
GGGGTACCCCAGCCTCCTCTATGTCCCTTACAGTGCACCCCTGGGTCCCCAGGGAGCCAGCAAGGTACGTGGCCCCCGGCTCGCGCTCAAGAGTGCTACTCTACGGCCCCTTGGTTGAATCCATCAGTACTTGGTGGCAGCACAGCACTGGGGATGGGAGGTACCTGCGCAGGGCAGCTGTCCTGCAGGCATCCAGGGATGACACTGGCTATCAGGCTTGTGCAGACGTGGGGCAGAGCACCCCGGGGTTTGCTGCTCTGGTGCAAACAGAGCAACACCCCAACAGGCAGGTGCCACCTCCTGCAGGTTCTGTGCAGCCAGTAGCCCACAGCTCACAGGTTAAAACTGGACAGCGGCTTCTCCTCTGGAGGCCTCAGGTTGAGGATGGTCTGTGTTGCCAGGGCAGAGACCAAGGCATGGTGGTCGTTCTCCAAGGGCTGAGATAGAAAGAGAGTGGAGATCAAACCCCTATGTCCGCAGAGGCTCCAGGCACTCTCTCCAGACAGCACCATCCCACCCAGCCCTTCCCATGCTATGAGAAAGCTGGGGCACCATGGGGCCAATTAGAAGTTGCTGACCTGGGCTGCACCAAGTGCCTTGACTGATTCCTTTTCTCCCCTCTGCCCAGGGGTGCAGAGCCTGCCTTGCCTAGGGCAGGGCACGCTGCCCTCACTAACCCACGCAGGCAGTCTGCAGCTTCTGGCCCTGATGCCTTGTGTGCTGCAGAGTGAGCCCCAGGCACATGGAGCCCATCACCCCTGCACTCCCCAGCACCACGGTGCCCCCAGGCCACGACAGCCTGACCATGTGCCTGCCTCCCTGCAGGCAGAGCTGACCTCGGGGCGACACAGGACAGCAGCCAAGGGGAGTGCATGGGGCAGGAGGAGGCTCCCATCAGCTCATCTGCGTGGGCAAGGGTGGGAGAGGGAGAGGGAGATGTGGTGCCGCCCAGGCCCGGCAGTCAGGACTCCCCTGCGACAAGAGGGGACCACAGGCTCACCAATGGACCTCACAGCAACCTCTGGCAAGGATGTCTGAGGGTCCCCCAGGTAGGGTTAGCTCTGGCACAGGTAACTGTACCATGCCAGTGAGAGACAGCACTGGGACACAGGGCTGATGCAGACCCTTGCCAGGCATCCAGGCTTGTTCCTCCTCCTCCTGGGGACACCATCCCCTTCCCACCCACACCAGGACAGTGGAAGGCAGAGTGTGTCCCAGGGGTGGTGATGAGAGCTCCCATCCTGCTTGCATGCCCAGCAGAAGCAGGCCCAGCAGGAGCAGGGTCTTGTCAGTCTCAGAGTGTCAGCAAGGAGGCTGTGCTGATCTTCCATGTTTGCAAGGTTTTGGCCAGGTGCCTGAGCCGTTCCCACTGCAGGGGCTGTGCGACTTTGAGCAGGATTTCTTGAGAGGCCCACAGAGCCATAGAGATGGGGAGATGCCACCACAGCCCAGGGCAGGGCACTCTCCACCTTCATCGTGGCCAGTCTTAGAGCTTTTCCAGCTCTTTTGGGGAAGGTGGTGACCAGGGCCAAGCCTACCCCATGCTGAAGGACATGGTAGGCCTGGGACAGACAGGGGGGGCAGGTCTGTGCTGTCCTCGGGGACAAATAGGTCAGGTCTGACAGTGACACACACCCAAAGGGTGCATCTCTCAGCAGCCCATGGCCCTAGTGCTGAGGCCCACCCATGAAGTGTCAGCATCTGGTGTTATTGTCCTCCTTGAATCACTAGTGGGGTCAAGCTTAGTTGCTCACATGGAAGAAGAGCAGCTGAGGGTTCCTGTTCACTTTCTTCCTCTTCCTTCATTTGCCGCTTCCCATTACAGTCTGTATCATGTCTCTGAAGAGGAGGATGGAAATCACTTGCACCCGGTGGTGACAGCATCTTCTGGGCACTGTGTGCCTCTCCCTCTGGAGGGGACACGCTCTCCTTGGGGCTCCCTCAGGTTCTCCCTGATGGTTGAGGCAAAAGCCGGGGTGGGGGGGGTTGATGGGCTCAGGCCAGCTTCTGGTTCTTTGCTTGTCTTTGCCTCAGTGGAGCAAACGGGAGCGCGTGAGGCAACAGTGGGGCAAAACACATCCTGGCACTTCCAGGGCTATGACCTTGCCTGCCTGGGGGCACAGGGGGAAGGGACACATAGCTCCTGAAGCAATGCGGGACAACCGTAGACATACCACACCATCCAAGAGGGGCAGGAATGTCTGTCAGCTGCCCCAGAGGTGATGCTGACATGCTGTCCCCCCAACCAGGGAACTAGGTATCTTGCCCTGCCACCCCAGGGGACCCAGGTGTCCTGCCCTCATGGGACACATGGCCCAGGCCAGAATGCATGGTCCAAGGCAGTATGGGCAGGGGACACCCAAGAGGATGTGCGCAGCCAGTCACATGGTTCGTTAATGACTACCTAATGACCTTGGGGGGCCTTCAAGGGGGAGTTGGGGCCTCCTGGATGCCTGGCTGTCCCCCGCACATTGCTCTTTGCCCTGCCCCTCCTCCTGGATCCTTGCCCATTGGGCCCAGCTGGGGCCAGTATAAAAGTGGTGCGGGGAAGTGGGAGGGATCCCGGAGACCCTGAGGCCATAAGGGAAACTGAGGCACACATACAGGTGCGGGTGCGGGATGCGTAGAATGTCTGCGGGAGGGGACTCTGAGGAACCCCAGCACCCAGTGTGGGAGGGAGGATATGTAGGGGATCCAGATATCAGGGCAGGGTGTAGATCTATAGGGAGCCCAGGGGTTCAGGGGGTGTGTTCCATAGGGGACACAGCCATCTGGGGCGATGCAGAACTGTAGGGGACCCAGGCGTCCATGGGGTGTTCTCGCAGGGACCCAGGCATCCAGGTGGGATCCACAGATGGCCCAGCTGTCCAGGTGGTTGCTGTAGTTGACCCAGGAGTCCAAGGAGAAGGGTTCCTGTGCATTTAGAGGGGATTTGTAAGGGTGTCTGGGAGGGGGAATTTGTAGGGGAATCGAGCGTCCGGGGTGGGATTTCCAATCATGGGCCCAGAACTCCAGATGACCCTGACCCCACTTTCCACAGGTGCCCATGGCAGGCTGGGCCCTATGCATGGCCCTGGTGCTGGCAGCACTGGCAGGGGCGGTGGGCGAGACCCGCTATGAGAAGTTCCTGCGGCAGCATGTGGACCACCCCCGGACATCCTTGCTGGCTGCCCACCGCTACTGTGAGACCATGCTGGCACGCCGGCGAGTGACAGCCCCGGGGCGGCCCTGCAAGCCCTCCAACACCTTTGTGCACGCACCGGCTGAGGACCTGGTGGCTGCCTGCACCCAGACGCCAGACGCGGCGGGGTTCCACAGCACCCCAATGGCCATGGGCCTCACAGCCTGCCGCCTGCGGGGGGGGGACACCCGCCCCCCTTGCGCCTACCGGGCCCGGCAGCTCCAGCACCATGTGCGGGTCGCCTGCTTGGGTGGGCTGCCCGTGCACCTCGCTGGCACCTACGCACCCCCTGAGTGAGGCTTGACATGGGGGGGACGTGGATTCTTCCTCCCTCTGGGGGCTCCGTCAGGGGCCTGCAATAAAGGAGGTGCCACAGGCCTGGGCTCCGGCATCAGCTTCTGGAGGGACCCTGCGATCCTACCCCTCTCTGGGTGCCCCTGAGCCCCCTTGGGTGCCCCCAACCCTGTCCAAGGTGAACCTGGCTGGCCTGGTGTGCCTCAATAACCCCTCAGTTTTCCCAACCTCCTGGGTGTCCCATAGGCCCCCAGGGTGCCTCTGACCTCTCCTGTACACCACAGACTCCCCCTTCCTGGGTGCTCCACAACTCCCCTGGGTACCCCATAATGCCCCCCAGGGTCCCCCTGATCCCCTGGATCATCCCCCAGCTGTCTCCCCTGGTATCCTGACACTTTGGGTGTCACATTCCTTTCCCGGGTGCCCCATAGCTCCTGCAGGGTCTCCCAACCTCCCTCATAACCTGCCTCATAACCCCCAGGGTACCCTGAACTCCCCCATGTCTGTGCTGTCGGGTTTATATGTGCCCAACAGTCCCCTCTCCCACATGCCTCTGACCCCACCTGGGACATTGCTGGGGCTGAGGCTGCTCTTGGGCCCCCTTGGCACCCCCATGGAGCCAGGCACCGGCTGGGGCCACACGCAGCCCTGAACCAGCACTCCACACACAGATGCACCCAGAACATACACAAAACCACAACACACACACACACACATGCAAACACACACCACACACAAAACATGCACTGTCCATACAACCACACACAACATGCACACAACACACAAGCACATATACACAACACAAACACTACATGCACATGCATACACAAACACATATTTTCTTGGGTTTGGATGAGATTTTATGCGTTTCAGCTTGTGTTCATCACCTCTGGTCCTGTCAGTGGGCGCCACTAAGAAGACTGTAGCTCCCTTGTCTTCATTTCTCCCCATCAGGACTTATCAGTACACTGATAAGCTCCCCCTGCCTGAGCCTTGTCTTCTCCAGGCTGAACAGTCTCAGCTCTCTCAACCTTTCCCCTTACCAGAGATGCTCCGCTCCCTTCATCATCAGCAGCCCTTTCTGGACTCTCTCCAGTATGTCCATGTCTCTATTGTACTGCGGAGTCCATCACTGGATCCAGCACTCCAGGTGCATCTCAATCATTCTGAGCAGAGGAGCAGGATCACCTCCTTCAACCTGCTGGCAACACTCTGCCTAATGCAGCCCAGCAGGCTGGTGGTCCTCTTTGCTCTGGTGCTATTACCAAGGGAGCCATGAGGACTCTGGTGGAAGCGCAGACATGCAGGTGCCGTGCTGCTGCAAAAAGGCAGCCCAAAATGCACTCAGAAATTGTACCTGAGGAGGGAAAGAAGCGCAGCAAGTGGTCTTCCTGATCCTTTTCAGTTGTTCCCTGTCCAAGATGTCTCTTCCTTATGGGCCTTGAATAACTCAGGTCCTCCTTTTCTGGAATTCAGCAGAAGGGGCCCTTCACAGGCAGGTGAACTCCAGCTCTCAACCCTGCCCCAGTGAGGAGAGCTCTGCTCCCTGTACACTGGAGAAGAATAGGGGTATTTCAGAGGCATTCCTGGCCTGGCAACTTCCAGCAGATTCACCTCACCCTACTCCCTCCTGGCCGTGGGAGTAGCTGGGTAGGCTGACCCTCTCAGGAGGGAATGCCTGAGGTCCCTGCAATGACAAGGATTTGATCTCTGCTCTGTTTCTTTCTACCTTGGTTCTTCAAGGCTTGGAGAAGGACTCCAGCCTCTCCATCTGTTCTCTGGCAGCTCAGATCGTCCTGACACTGAGGAGAAAAACATCACCACTGCGATTTACCCTATGAGCCTTGCACTACAGGCTCTGAAGAGCATGGGAGAGGTGGCACCCATCTTGGGGAGACAGCTCTGAGCAGGAGTCCTAGAGCAGCAGTGCCAGTTCTGGGATGCTCTGCACGCTGGCACTACCTGAGTATGCTGGAAAGTCTGGGTTGTTCCTGGCATATCCCCTTTGCCTGCAGGGCAGCTCCACTCCTCCGGCACATCCCATCCCATTATCACGCTGTTGGTTCACCCTTCTGCTGTGTTTTCCGCTAACAAGCAACTCTGCTTTTTCAGCTTATGTTGGTGTCTGTTCTTTGTTAAGACAACATCAGCAACAAAGTAATTGGAATCATCCTGAGGGCATTAGGACATCCACTCTTTCCGGCAGCCAGTGGCAATGCGGATCATACCCAGGTACTTTATCTCTGAGGCAAAGCACCAGTTGATCTGCTGGATTCATAACAAGGCTCAGAAAAGCTGTAGCTGCTCCTGCTGTCTCCAAAAGGAGATGCCAGGACAAGAGCTCGCTCTCTGCGGGGCTTGCATATCATATGAAAGGGGATGGAAAGGGAACCGCATGCAGCCCGAGACCTTTTTTCCCCATCACTGGCTATTGTACGTGGTCCTTGGAGCTACATACCTTTTGTCTCAGGAGCTCAGTGGTGAGGTTGAGGGGAACCAGCATGGGGAATAGTCTCCAGTAATGTCAGCCCCTGTTCTGAATGTCCCAAAACCTTAGGAGGTACAGAAGGATCTGCCTGCATCTGGCCTTGGTCTCAACACCAAAAGAGAGAAAGGAGTCCCTAATAGGATTCTGCCTTGAAAATAAATCACCTCTTTTGCCACTGCTGGCGCAGGGAAGGGCACGGGGCTGGCCCCTCACCTGCACTAAGTTCAGCTGATGTGGCTGAGCTCAAGAGTTGCAAGGCCATACTGCAGGCAAAAAAATAACTTGCAGAAATTTCACTTAATTTAATTTATTGCCAATTAACATACAGTTTCAATTACTGATTTGGGTATTGAAAAGCACAAAAGATGCAAAAAATTACACAAGCACTTATGGAAAGGCCTTTCCCCAGGCACAACTTCAGCCCTCAGGGTCACGGCTGCAATACCAGGCTTCTGCACTATCCTTAAACTACTGGGATGCAGCCCTTTACCCACGGAGACAAAAAGGCCTTTGCCACAAGCAGCAGTGGGCCATTTCCAACCAGCGGTCAGCAAATCTGTAATGGCAACAAGTAGCAAAAAGCCAGTGTGGGACTGGTGCTTGAAAATAAAGGAAGGATTTTTGCTTTTTTGTGTTTTGATAAACCATTGCATTTATTTATTAATTCGTTTCTCATTTATGTACGTTCATGTCCTGCCTATCACAGCCAAACATAAAATCCCAAGGTTTGTAGTCAATTCTGCCTTACAACACCACAGGAAGACAGAAGTGATCACCTCTGTTTTATGGGTGGGAGTTAAGTGGCTTTCCTAAGGTCACAGGGAGTCCGAGACAGGAGCTCAGTCCAGGCCTCCTGAACCCTATTTTAATGGTCTCCCTTCCTATTTATGTGCATTTTTCTAGAGAAAAGACAGTGTCAGTAGGGCTTTTTCTTTAAAATAACTTTTTTTGGTTTCAACGTACATCTTTCACTTAGCAGTGTGTCCTGCAGTAGATCAGTATAGGCTGCATTACAACAGGAAACCAAAACTATTCCCAAAACAGCACTATAGTCCACCAAGAAAGCAACTATAAATTTTCTGGATAGTAGCCCAAAGCTGGTCTGTGAGTCACATCTGCTTGAATTTCATGCCCAGAGTTTGCTCTGACAGTGGTCAGCCTGCTCTTCTCACCTGCTGTATTAGCAAACAATTAATTCCTTGGCCAGGAACTGTTGCTTGTTTAGTACATAGAAATGAAGCAAATAGTGCTGTCTCACATGCTTCGCTATGGCTCACATGCTTGCTCTAAGGTCACACTTCCACCGCCCAGCATCTGATGGTATAAAATGAAAGGCACGAGCAGTGTGTTAACATTTCCAACTCTATTGTGGAAATTCGTTTCTGCTTCTTGAAAAGCAATGGCGTTTTTGCAGAACCATAGCAGGGAATTGCTTAAACGGGCACTGCAAAGGCCTTCAAAAATATTTACTCAGCAAAGTCAATACTGGGCTCCACAGATTTGGCAGAATGAGTCCTGTGAAACCAGGCTGTTGCTGCATGCCATGCATGCCAAAATTGACATGGAAAAAGCTTCTCTCCGGTGCTATCGCTTGCTCTTAAAATATACCCTGCACAAATAGAGCAAAATACGGCCGGTTTCTCTGCAGCATTTGCTCAAATAATTTTTTCCATGGGGTTTTGGTCCTCCACCTTCTTATAACCAAATAACCCATCCAAACAACGTGGTAAGCTTTCCAACATCACGATAGCTTGAAAAGCTCAGTGAAGAGTAGAAGCATTCATAAAAGTCAGACTTGATATTTTTTTTAAATCGAAATTTCTTTCTTTGATGAGCACAGTTCTTTCTGTAACTTTAGGCACCAATTTTGCTCTTTTTATTGAAAAACAGACTAATCTAAATATTTTGAAGCATTCATCAAAGGAAGGGGAAAACCTTACTTTTTCTACCCCTCCAATATGTCTTTTTTTTTCTTTCAGAAGGAAATTCCAAGATATTCCTCTTTGTATTCACACTGTTCATATGCCTAAAATAAAGCAGGTATCAACTGGGTTTTTTAAAAAAGCCACAAGCTTTCCATTTGAATTTATCTGGTTTTTCTTAGCTGTATCTCACAAGGGAGAGTCAAGTCCTATAGAATGATTTTCTTGGGTTTTTTGTTTGTTTAGCATGAAATACTGCTGGTGGCATTGTGGGAGCAATAGCAGCTGTCTTCACATCACCCTAGAGATGACTCTTCAAATTACTTTTCACGTCTGGCCCAAAAGAGGACCTTTTGCTTTCTCATATGGCACATTTTTGAATGAATGCGCAATTTAAACAGTTTAACTGCAATGACTTATTTCTACTATAACAAGTATCTCTGTGAGTCCTTTTTTATTATTATTATTTCTTTATTTACTTGAAGAAAAATTGTTTGGAGAGAACAGAGCGTTTCCTTTACCTCTGGTAAATGAAAAAGCCCTGTATCTTGGTCTGAGTGGTGGGACTGAGGAGTTCACCCTCCCCAGTCACTGAGACATGGCAAAACCCATTCTCTCCTTTCTGTGACCAGGGGTTTAAGTACTGAGTTGTCCCCACCACTACCCTGTAACAAGTCAGCTGGGAAAGAGCCACAGCTTTCTGTGAAGGACTGAGCCAAGAAGCAGTGAAGAGAAAGGACCAAGCCTCTGGGAGTACATGGGGATTTTGCTCTGAGGTGCATCCCAGCACGGCACATGTGGCAGCTCAAAGAGGCTCTTACCTCGGCAGCTCACTCTCACTGCCTTCGAAGTACGTGGTAATGGCCCAGGCGTCTGGCAGAGCAAATAACCAATCCCAGCTTTTTCCACCTACACATGAACCTTAGGACAGAGGTGCTAGAAGGGGTCAGCACTGACAAATGCAAAAAACATGCTCCTGTTCCTGCAGATACCTCTGTTTCCTTCAGTCCACCCTGTTTTTTTGAGCTCTTGCCACATATAAAGAGGAACCAGAACAGCCTTTGGCTCAGTCCTTTCTCCAGTCATCAGAGACAGTTGAAGGAGCAAGGTGCTCGATGTGCTGGGCAGACCTGCTTCTCCTTCTCCCTGGAGCCCCGTACCGACTGGCGGCTTTCCCCTTTGCTGCTCTCTTCCACCATCTCTGTGCTTCGGGGCACCTTTCTCTGACTGCTCGGTATGTTGTCATCACCCCTGCTCCCGCGCTGAGGGCAAGTCATGCCTGTGGATGCTTTCTGGGGGCTCTCCTGGCCAGAGGTGCAGCTGGACGCATGGTAATAGGTCCCTGCTGACTTGGGCAGGGATGTTTGTATGGCTTGGATGTGAGTTGTCCTCACTCTCTGCAGTGGAGCCAGATCAAGGTTGTTAAGGACAAAACAGCCAGGCTGGACACACCGGTGTTGTGAGAGATGGGGTTAGGGGTGTACCAGGATAAGCACATGGGCAAGGGGAGCAGGGCTGTGTATGGGGGCTCTCTCTGGTGTGATTAGGATGGGGGCCAGGCAGGGCCAGCAATATCTGCCCCAGTCCCCCCACCCCAATTCCTGCTTGCAGCCATGATGGCCCAGGTGTTCCCTCAGCCCCACAAGAGGCCAAGAGGCAGACTACAAGGGGACTGGAGGCTGCAGGACCCAGACTAAGCTCTGCTGCCAACACTGTGGTGGGAGTTTTAAGCCAAAAGGCAGCGAAAGGGCATCTCATCTGTTCTAGGTATGTATTCCTCTTTGCTGGAGGATGTCTCCTCGCTTGCACAGCCATGGGCAGCTACGCTGTGTTGCTCCTCATCCCTGCCGCTGGCTCCGTGCTCGTCCTCCTCTCTGTCAGCCCAGCTCGTGCCCACACCTGGGTCTTCGCCCTCCAGATGTCCTGGCAGACACTCTGCCACCTGGGTCTGAGCAGCCAGGAGCTGGATGCACAGGATGCCAGGTAACCCCCCTAGCTCTGCTTCCTTCCCACTCCTCCCCTCAGTGGACTGGGGGCCATCCTGGTCATTTTGTGAGGGTGGAGGGCCCCCCGGGCCACACTGGCTTGCTGTTCCACAGCCACCAGTCTCCACTCTGGCTCCGGCTGCATCCCCATGCATGGGCAATGCTGCAGGCATGGCAGCTCTCTGGGAATGTGGGACAGCACATCCCCTGTGTGCAGTCTTGTGCCGTGCCTCTAACGCTCCCTTCAAGGGACTCCCAGCAGCTCTCGGGTGCCCTCTCCTTCCAGGCCAGCCATTGCCCTCTCTGCCATCATGCTGCTCACTCAGAAGGCTACGTCTCTGGCCCTGGACATCCACGAAGGGGTCGTGCCGCTTCAGCTGGCCCAGGGGCCTTTGCAGTGCGCGCTGCCCCTCTGCAGCTACCTGCTCTTTTTCCCAGCCCTCCTCGGAGGTCCTCTGTGCTCCTTCAGCAGGTTTCAGGCCCAGGCCAAGTCCTCCGGGGCTCTCCCCCGCCGGCTGAGGGCCGCCGGCCAGCGGTGCCTCTGTGCGCTGGCCCTGCAGGGGCTGCGCACTGGGCTGTGGGGAGGGCTGGCCGGCAGGCAGGGCTGTGCTGGCCTGGGCTGCCCGCCCTGCCTCTGGGCACGGGCCCTGCTCCTCAGGCTGGCCTACTATATGCACTGGGTGCTGGATGAGGCCCTCCTTGAGGTGGCAGGCTTCGGGCCGGAGGTGGGCCAGGGAGACCTTTCCCTCCACGACCTGTGGACGCTGGAGACCACCCACCGCCTGGCTGTCTTTGCCCGAACCTGGAACAAGAGCACGGCCCGCTGGTTGAGGAGACTTGTCTTCCAGCGTTGCCCAGCCCAGCCGCTCCTAGCCACCTTTGCCTTCTCTGCCTGGTGGCACGGCCTCCGGCCCGGGCAGGTCTTTGGTTTCCTGTGCTGGGCTGTCATGGTGGAGGCCGACTACCGCATCCATCCCTTCCTCAGCACCCGGGCCACCTCCCAGGTTGTGAAGCTCCTCTACCGTGGCACAACCTGGGTCTTCACGCAGCTCATCGTCGCCTACATCCTGGTGGCTGTGGAGACAGAGAGCTTCTCCATGCTCTGCCTGCTCTGGACTTCCTGCAACAGCATCCTTCCCCTCTCCTATGGCCTCGCGCTGCTGCTGCTGGTGCTTGTCAAGAAACTGAAGCAGAACTGAGCCTGCCCTGGGCAAACTTGTGCGGCCGGTGTGGCACATCCCTGCACACATGAGCATGCAGGGTGAGAAGTGCTATTGGCCAAGCAATCTCATATAACAGCATCTCTGGAGAACTAGGTTGGCTTTTACTCCTGAGATATCCCCCAGCTTTGAGGGATGCTCTGAAGCAGGGAAGCTTGGTCACCAGACCACTGGGCAAGAGGGCTTCTAGCAGCACTGCCTGCTCAGTGTTTGTCTTTGGGCCTCAGCCTCATCTCACGTAGGAAGCCCCCAACCTCCCCACCAAACTCATCTGTGCTACAAATGCACCAGTCAGTAACTGTGTCCAGCTCCTGGGAATCTGTCCTCCATGGCAACAGCAGCCACTGGCAGAGAGCTGCCTTGCCACCTTTCTTGTGTGCATAGACCACTGGGAGCGTGGGCACAGGGAAAGGGGCTGGCAGTGCGTCTGGGGGCAGCACAAGGCAAGAAACAACCCTTTCTCCACCCAGCAGTACTACCGAGATGCATGGGTCTGCAGTGCTCCTCCAGCAGTTACCCCTCAGCACCATCCCTGTGGCTTGTAGACTCCAAACTGTGTTCCCAATTAGCCATCTCCCGCAATGCTCTCCTGCCCCCCCAAGTGGGTGACATGCTTGGCCCCCAGGGCACAGGGTCAGCTGTGTCCCCTGCCACACAGGGAAGAGGGGGATGATCCACCCCCTCCACCATTCTTGCAGAGGAACCTGGGCATGGGGGCAAGAATGCCTGCTAGGAAAAGGAGGGCTAATGCCCATGGTATGCTGAGAAGAGCATGGGCGAGGGGGAGTAAACCAGCAAAGTCTTCAGACTCAGCTGTAGCATTTAACCGAGGCTTAGGTGTCACTTTCCCCACAAAGATACACAGCAGAAACCCTAATGCACTTCTCTGGTTCATGCACTGGTGCAGGACCCAAAAGCCAAGGACTGTGTAGGCTTGAGAAGAAGCATGAGCTACCACAGTGAAAGCACAGAGCTAAGTTGCTGTTTATATGAGAGCAAGAAGCCACCCACCAAATCTCAAAATAATACATCTGAAAATGCTACAAGGCTATTGTTGGTCTCTTATCTGCTGGGCATCCTGCTGCAGTGTACCATGACCAACACCAGAACCAGTCTCAAGTGCCCAAATGCAAGGGAAAGCATTTTGATCAGGTTAACATTCCATGCTGTGCAGGCCCTGTGCCAATACTCGTATCAGTGTTCGCCACTAAACTGAAACTAAGCATGAAAAATGGATCTAACCTTGTTTTATGCGGGTTGGTTGAATATGTGGCTATTTCTTGAGTCCCACTGAGTACCCAACCCAAGCCTTGCAAGCCACTTGCCTCACATATAATGTCCCTGTTGCCAGCACAGCTTGGATTTGTCATGGCCAGGCCTTGTCTCCTTCAGTGCTGTCCTATAGAGTTGCCTCCAACTTATTCCCTATCCATGCTTAGAAACTGAGTCATCTCTTCATCTGATCTCTGAAATACATGCTGGGCTCCTTCAGGCAGGTACTCCAGCTGTTTCATCACTCTGCTGGACCATGTGAAAACACATGCACCAAGCCAGGGCCAGAGTTTCCAGGGTGATGTGTCCAGGATGGTCCACAGCACAGTGGTTCCCAAGCCAGAAGGCTCCTGCCACTTATGTTGGAGGGAAGTGGACCCAAGAGTCAGACACAAGAAAGCCTGTGTATAAAAAAAATTCCCTATGGCTGCAGCTGGAGCCATCCCACATTCTTTCAGCAGGCAGGGACATGCACGGCCTCCTCCCTAAGGGGATCAGGGGAAATTCATTGCAAATGGGTGCCCAGCCAAGGAACCATCCCCTCCCATCAGCAGCAACCATAGCCAAACAGATTAAAAAAAAAAAAAAAAAGCCTGGAAAAGATTCACAGAAAGTGTATGAAGTGTCCAAAACCTGGGGAATTAAAACTCCCTCAAGAGAGCAGGCTGGATCTGGAGGTGAACCAAGGCTGGAGGAAAGTCCTCATGAATTTCTCTCCATTTTGAGCTGGGAGGGGTAGCTCAGCTAGTGACAGCCTGTCTCAGCTAATCTGATGCTGGGCTCTCTTCATGTGTCCCAAACCTACCCCTTCTCCAAGGGCTTCAGAACTGGTGCCAGGACCAGGGCAGCTCATCTCTGCCTCGTGTTGGGGTGAAAGAGTAAAAGCAGCCCACAACCTTTTGGAAAAATCAGGTTTTCTGAGCAGTAGCAGCACGGCCTCTCTACCAAGCTGAGTGGCTGCTATATGTCTGAATGGAGGGAAAGTGGCTGGAAGGAGACCAGGCCAGCTTCTCCCTCTTCTGTCATGCTGCTCTTGCATCGCACCTGTTGGAGGAGCACGTTTGCAGTGCACCCAGTCCTATGCATTTCTAATTCAAACACCAGCACCAATAAGACCATCCCAGACCACAGGCCAGCAACTCTGGCCTTTCACATGCCAGCTCAGCTCATCTCTCAATAAAAGGGTTAAATAAATGCTAGAGACAAGGGACAGGTGAATTACCAGGTGAAGGGAGAGAGCTGGAGGGATGGCGAAAGCAAAGCAACCTGGCCCTGACTTCCCCCCCAAGGCCTTGAAGATGAATCGGGGATTTTCCATTTCATTAACTTTACAAGGGGTAATTCCCAGCATGCAGCATCATCCTCATGAACAGACCCATCCTCGGCTCTCTCTCTCACCCTTTCACAATCAACAGCCTGCTTGGCTGCACCACTAGACAGGAAAGCCATGCTGCATTAGTATCTAACGAAGGTAATAGGCAGCTGATGTTGAATTGCCCACAGTGGAAAATATAGCTGATACACAGAAACAAACAGTAATTTTTGTTTTTAAAGTGAGAAGCAAAATGGATGCCAAAACCCATGGAAGATGTGAATTTGAAAGTCCCTCCTGGTTCTCCCTTGCAAAGGAGCATTGTGTGAATTGCTCTTGCTCCTCAGGTGAAGCAACTAACCGTTCATCCCTACCATCTACTCTGGAGAGGGGTGGTGTTCCCAGGAAAAAAGGCTCTGATGCTTTAGGAGGGGTGGGGATTACAGGACTGTCCCACAGGTACAGAAATCAACTCAAGTACACTGAGTTCATTAGAAACATGCACACACGCAGGCAGGAGTTTATTAGTCCACAGACTTACCATACCACAACAACAACAACAAAAAAAGAAGTCCCCCAATATAGGGGTAGGTTCCCGGTTTTGCCTGCTTGCAAATTAACAGTGCTGAGGGTACTAAACATGTCTTGTGCACTCTGATCGGAGTGTGGGGCAGCAGCTGAACGTGCATTCACAGCTAAGATTCAAGCCTCTCATGTATAAAGGGGCTGCGCACCTTTAGCCGCAAGGCAACCAGGAGCCCTCCACTGCCTCCGAGACACATCCAAGGTCAGAGCAGCTGCAGCAGTTTTAATGTGTGCGAGAGGGAGGCTGGCTCAGCGGACGCTAAGTACTGGCAGCACAGCCAGTCCTCCAGTTCAATGCTCCTCTCTGTGTCCACAGCCCTCTCTGCAAACTTCATCATGAGCAGAGCACGCTTCATGTCCACCCAGTTCTGAAGCACCCGGTGGAGGGCTTCCTCGTGGCTGAGGGGCTGCTCCGTGAGGTCTTTCCGGGGCCCCCAAAGCAGACACTGCAGCATCCGCTTGGCCTCAGTGATCCGCACACGCTTGATGGGGTCAGCTTCCAGTAGCAGGTGGGCCAGCTGCTGGAGCCCCCGGGAGTAGATGGACAGGCTGGGCAGAGCAGGGAGGTCCTCAGGGCTATACTCCTGCTCCCTGAGGTGCATCTTCTCCTCGAAGGGGTTGGGCTGGTGCAGCAGCTCATAGATGAGAATACCAGTCTGAAACTCGTCAAACTTCTTGTACTGAGAAGCCGACACAATCTCCGGGGCCAGCCGGGCCTGACTCTTCTTCAGTTTGGAGTCTCCAGTTCCTGGCTTCTGTTTGGCTTTCAAAAAATTGCTGATGATGAGGCGGGGTAAGTGTTTGTCATCTTTGGCTTTCACACAGCTCATGGGGGGCTTGCAGGGGACAAGCAGGAGGTTCTCCAGGCACAGGTCACGATGGATGATACCGTGCTCTTTGAGATGCTCCAGGCCATTGCAGAGCTGGAGGAGCAAGAAGCAAACACGTCGTTCATACAGCTCAGGCTTGGCTTGGTGCAACAACACTGAGTCCCTCACAAAGTCGGCAGTGGTCTGGCTCGGCACCTCCCGGGTAATGACCACCACACAGTCATGCTCACTGGCAGTGCGGGAGGGGTGGAGGCCATCCCCAGGCGTGCTTTTCCCCACATCTGAGGCCAGCAGCATGCTGGAGGGGACAGAGGCCACAAAATGCCCACAGTCCTGCTGGATGTTGAAGTGGACTGGCACTGCAGGGCTGCAGTACGAAGCAGCCACCTTGGACTCCTGGGTTTTACAAATCTGTGAGGAGAGATCAAAAGAAGAGTCTCATCAGTCACTGACAGAGACAGGTCAGAGACCAGAAGTTCAGAGGTGGTTCCTAAACTGAGATTTGCAGATGCTAAGGAAGACATCAGTAGAAACAGGGTGCACATTGGTCCCTTCAGTACTCCAAAATATCTCCTACCTTGAGGATCTTTCTTGTCCCAACCTTAGGCACCAGATGTCTGGGTTGTATTTCTGGGCGTGCTTCCTTCTCCAGGCAATGCCCAGTATTTGCAGGAAAGGAGGAAGGTAGTCCTCCCATGAGTAACTTCTGGAGACTTTATTTCATTGCTGACAGAAATGACACAGCTTTTACATCACAGATGTCATCAAGATTCCCCCCTGCAACCCAAGACACATTCTGCAGAGGGAAAAGCAAAGCCTGTGGCAGAAGATGTACCACCTGCATCTCTGGAGATGGTTAACGCTTGCCTGGACGAAGCCCCACATGACGGGACATGGCTGCGAGGGCAGCGCTGTTTTGAGCGAGGGGTGGACAGAGACCTCCAGCACTTTCTTCCCACCTAACCCTTGTCCCATCCTAAGCGCTGGAGCCACTTTCACATCCTCCTCAACCACTCCACTTCCTTGTGTTAGTGACTACTCTCAAACCCCTGATCAAGGGCTAAGGGAAACCAGCAACAAGCTGTACTGCATGGGGAAAAAACACCAGAGAGAAAGTGGGAGCTAACAACAGGCTTAGAAATAAGTGAAAGTGCAGCAAACTCGAGGGAAAAAAAGCACTTTATAATCTGGATTCCCTTAAACCCACATGACTTTTATCTTCATTTTGTTCTGTATTTTAGCTTTATGATTGCATTAAAGACTAAACAAACTCAAACCCAGGTTTATTATAGGACTATCCATTAGCTTATGGGGCCTTCTGGCGTTTCTATTATACGCTACTTTTTTTTTTTAATATATATTTTATTTAGTGATGTATTTATATCTCACCCACAGGAATCAGCAACAGGCTGAAACTCAGCATAAAAGGTTTCAAACCCTGGAGCGTGCCACTGCCAGTCACAGCATGCGTGCAAAATCGGACAAGAAATCAATTTTGCCTCCGAGTTAAAATAAATGCAGGAACAGAGAGGAGCTGGAGAAGTGGACTGCTTTTGTATTCCTCTAGCAAGGGTTTGAATCTAGGCATTTGCAGGTAATTGACTCAGATGAGACGATACTGTGGAGACGGGGCATTTCAAATCCCTATTGTCCTCTCTTTTCTAAACAAAAATACCCTGCTGTGGCTGCATGCTTATTTTGTGGAAAGACAAGCACTGGAGAGCTAGGCAGACTGCAGATTAACGCAGCAGGACGCAGGAAGACGTAGAAGGTCCCCAAAGGCGGAGGAGGCCTTCAAGCCCTCTGCTGATCAAGCCTGCTTGTTCCTCCCCACATAAGAAAGATGTGTAAGGCTTAAGAAAAGGGGAGGAACTCCTGTGAGAGAGAAGTCTCTGGGAGAATAACTGCAACCAAATGAAGACAGGGAGATCTGCCCCAGCCAGCCATTCTTCATGACTTTGGCTGGACCAGACGCATCCTCCATGCAGCAAGCTCCAAGCAGGAGCCTGGAGCTGGCTTAGCCATGCATCTTTAAGCGGAGAAAGCCAAGGCGTGGAGCATATCTTGGCTTAATTCCTCTAAAGCCATTTTGTGTAACCCTGGCTCCTTCTGACTGTTTTATAAGTAGCTGTGTCTGCCTGTGCACAGCCCAAACTCTGGCTCCTGCTCCTCAGCACGCTCCTTGGGCTCCAGTTGGATCCTCTGTCCATGAGCTCTCCAAATCTAATTTTAACTATGGGTCTGTGATCTCTTTCATGTTGGAAAATCTGTAGCAGAAGCCAGGAGGAGCAGCTAGGAATCAGCCAGTTGTAAAGTTTCACAATTATTCTCTACTTTGGGTATGAAAAGGAACGTGGCACACGAGACCATTGCAAGGAGGTGTACGCATGCACACATGTGAACACATACACAACTTCACTTTACATTGGCACACAGTACAGCCCTGTTGGAGTGGTTTTGGCTTGTTAAGGCACTCTGCAGCATACCAAGGGCACAGAGTAAGCCCACATCACACACAGGGACAAAAGTACAGTCCCGTCAAGAGATTGAAATGTTCTGTTTCTGCTGAGCTGAGCCTCTGAACCCCACCTAACACAGCAGGCAGGAGCAAAGGTGTGTGCATGCCATAGAGAACCGCAGATTGAAAAGGAACACATCAGTTCACCACGCAGTTCTCAGGTATCAGGAGGAAAGTTGCAATGGATTTAGGTATAACACACACAAGAAGCTGCAGCTCCAAGTGCTGGACTAGGGGTATTGGTGCAAGATCTCATCTAACTCCATTCTGGTTATTTACAGCCCTCCTTTTGGGTTGACTGTACTTCCTTTAGAATATGAACTGGCTTTACAGCTATCACTTAACTAAAACATCCCCTTGGGGTTCATAATGGTGGAAACGATTCAGCAGAGGTTTGGGGTTTTTTTTCTTGCTTAATGTATCTCTGGCAGTGCTTTTTCGGGAATTACTTTAGGTTTTGAAAAAACCTGAAGACTAAGGAGCAATGGGATGCCCCTAGTGTTAAGTCAGAATAGAAATTAAAGTCTCTGTATTCAAGTAGTAACATGGGTCAAGAACCCAAAATCCATGGGATGTCCATGGAACAGGTTGGATAAGCTTACTTATCCAAGTTTCAAAGAGTTGAACTCTTGCACCTCAAGTTTTCATTTCAAACATGGTTTCCACAGAGTTACAGGAAAATATTTCAGACCTGACCTTACACAGCATGTCTGGGTCAGCCTCACATTGTTTAATCAAGATATACAATATCCTAACACCTGTAGTTTCAAGATCATATAAGCACTCACACGGTTTCTGGGTCAGACCTTCCACTTAGAAGGCAGGCAGAGGCAAAAATGCTGTCTTTTGAACAGCCTTTCATCAGCATGTGTCATCAGAGGCGAATGTCTCTGAGTTTACACCATAGCATTTGCACAAAGATTTTTTTAGAGAGAAACTGGTTGGGCTTCAGACCCTACTAGTCTGCAGCAATAAGCATCTGGCATTTGTTACAACAAAAACTACTTCTCCAAATTAACCTTTGCAAGCAGTAGGGGAAAAGTGGCAATTATGGAAGGGGTTTTGCTTGCCAGACTTCACCTGTGAGAAAGACAAGCAGAGAAAACAGGCCATTGTGTGCTGATGGTGCTTCTCAAAGGCGTACCACCAAGTCTGCTTCCCAATCTTTCATTCAAATCCATATACCGAAAGGGGGAAAAAGAAGCTCGAAGGTTCAGCCCCAGCTCAGCCACAGACCCCCATGCAGCCTTGGACCCTGCAGCTCTTTGCCTCACCTTCCCAACTGGAAGATGGAGATAAGCCTGGATACTTCCTGGGTGTGGGCTTACCTTCACAGCATAAGTGGTAGAAGGGTCCTTGGAGCAGGTGGCACAGTAATATATTGCATCACCCGAATCACAACAGGGCTTGTTGCATGCCAGCTTGAAGAGCGACCAGTTGTTCTCGCTGAAGTGCAGCTCGTTCTTCTGCTCCCGCATGAAGCAGTCCTCACATTTGGCAACCAGGCGGCGCAAGGACTCGGCGTAAAGGGCCCCCAGCTTGGCATACACCCCCTCCTTGCTGTCCATGTTGCTCAGGAGGTTGTGGAGCTGGAGGCTGGAGCCCGATGACACCTGGCTGGACACACTGAGCTGCGAGGAGGAGAGGGACTGCAGGTTTCTGCTGGGGATGCAAGCCCCTGTGCTTTTACCAGTGGCTGAGCCCCAGTAGCCGTTTCCTTTGGAGCCTTTCTCCAGGGACTCGGAGGAGGAGAAGGTGCTGGGGCGGCCCCCCAGGCTGGTTGGGTGGACAAAGGGAGGCTCCTCTCGGAGGCAGACATTGCTCTCGGAGTGGCTGACATTCAGCCTGGGGCTAGCAGCACCAGCTGCTCTGCCTGAAGACACCTGTGCCCCAAAAAAGCCATCTGGGGAGGACACTGTTCTGCTCACTGTCTTCTTCTGGGGCAGAGGGGGTGGGCAGCTGGGGGCAGAGGAGGGACCATCCTCACCAGAGGCAGGAAGGAAAGGGACAGGGGGAAACACTTGGCTCTCAGCTGGAGGAGGTGAGTGGTTCGGCTCAGAGGAGTGCCCTAGGAGACAGTGACACACAAGAAGGTGCTGTGAGTGGCCCTTGTGGGCTGGGAGTGCAGGTCCCTCTCCATGTCCCTGCCACCCCCCACAGCCTACCTCTCCCAGGGCCCTGGCTGGGAACAAAGCAGCAAGCCGAGTTATGTCTGAACCCAGTACACAGTCCTCATCTATTCACGACTGCAAAGCTTCACTGAAGAGGTCAGGGATTTAATCCAGTTTAATACAGCAGGTTTGCAAAGCAGGCTGCAACCAGCCACCTAGAGAAATTTCTGCCCCCCCTCTCCACCTGAAACCACTCCCCTACGAACTGCATACACAGTAGTAAAAAGCTAGTAGAGGGTAAATATTTAAGCTGTGATGTCATCCACAGGGAGGTAAGAACAAAGCACTCTGGATACAAGGACAATCTATTAAACACAGCCTGGGAGCTGCCACCCAGTGCTTCAGTAGCATGGCATGATAAGGAGAGAGTGACTCACACTAGACAGCTCCGGCCCTCCAGCTGTACCGGAGCAGTGCTGTACCGGAGCAGCCCAAGAAGTCTCTGTCTCTGCCTCACACCAGGTAAGGGTCACTGGGTAAGGCCTGGGATTTTGGCAATTTCCATCCTCCTGAAAAAAATATGGCCTCCCCCTGCTGCCTGTCCCCCAGCTTATTGCCAGACCTCTTTGCTCAGAAGGCAGCCTGGCCCCACTACATACCACTAAACCCCAAGCCGTTCCACATGCCATCTGCACATGGATTGGGTTGGGATGGCTGGCTCATTTCAGGCAGCTGTAGCAGCTGTTTTCCTACCCTGGCCAGACTGGAGATAGGTAATACAGTTGCAAAAAAAAAACCAAAAACCAAACCAAAATAAAAAAAACACAAAAAAATCCTACCCCCGATTTGATATTGAAATAAAAAGCAATCATTTTGGGTCATGGAGACAGAACGAATGAGGAGTAGAGGGGACTGCAGGGCAAATTAAAAGAAGAGACATAATTATTTCAGAGAATTTTCTATGCCACTTCAATGACAGGCGGGACTCTTCATAAACTTGAGCTCTGCTAACACCGTGCATGCAAATGTAGACCTTGAGAGGTGCGTGGTGGGGTTTTGCTCCAAGCAAGCTCAGCAGATAGCTGGATCTATTGCTTTCTTTGAACCCAGCTTCCAAAGCTGCAGAGTGGTAGCAAGCCATCCTTCCTCCTCACAAAGCTGCCGGTGAGGGTTCAGCTGCCAGTAGGCACGTCCTCACAGTGGCTTTCTGCTTGTTCCAAAGGAACGCCCTGGGGCAGTTTCATGTCAGCCCGCAGCAGGCGCTTGTCTCTGTCACAACCCTAGTGACTCACCAGCTCTCACGCACAATCTCCAAGTACAGGGGCTCGGATCCCTGAGCTTCCAGCCTGTCCTGGTGTGTCACATGCAGGTTCAAAGCCATACCAGCTATGCTAGAACAGCAATCCCTGTTAGCTGCTCGCCACCCGAGACCACACAAGGTGAAGGAAGGTCCCCTAATTCGCAGCTACCAGAGTGGATGCTGACACAATCTGTCCCTGTCCCTCCCCACCAGAGTCTGGTAGCATGACATCAGTTTTCATCTGTCCCCTCCACTGTCAAGGCTGGCTGTATGCTCCTGCTGCTATACACCCCATCCCAAGCAACAGCATTGAGAGACACCCCAGGAATTAGCAGCACTGATTTCGGCTTCTGCAGAAGACAAGCTTCCCATGCAAAACAGTTTCAGCACCCCATTTCTGAAAGCATGCTCAGAAACAGCTCTGTAGGAAATGTGAATCAGCATGTCTCTCTTGTCCCAGTTCCTGGGTGCCAAACTATCTCCTGTTGGGCCCTTGCCTCAGGTGTCTGCCTGCACTGTACACCTAGACGCTGAGCAGTTGACTGTTCTCCAGTTTCAGCTGCTCTGCAGCTGCACAGTTAACTGTGGAGCCCATGGCTCAACAGCGATGCATGCCCCAAGCTTTAATGAAAACCCAGACATCTGCATCACACCCTGCCTGGTCCATGGGAAAGATCCCCTCTGTTAAAACCCTGTCAAAAGCCACAGGTAGGGATCGTTCAGCATGGCATCTCTTGTCACTTCCAGTCCAAGGGGCTTTGACAGAGGATACAGCCAAGAGAAAGTCTTCAGCATGCAGCCCAAGAACAACTCAACAGAGGCATCTCTGCCAGGACACGCAGCTGAATCCCTGTTTCAAGAGGCAAGATTTACTTTGACAGAGTCTTGAACAAACGTCAGTGCTGGAAGCTTTGGCAACTGCTCCACACGCCTAGCCCACAAATGCCAAAGTGCTCTTACCTTTTTTTCCTTTTTTTTTTTTGTGTGCTGCTGGGCTCTGCCCCAAGCACAGGATAACGAATGAAACCCTTTCACAACTTTCCTAACAGTACTCTGCACCTTCAGCATAGAGTCCTTCTGCATGTCAACAGCTTAAAAGCTCCCCTTCACTTCATATTTTAACATCTGACAGCATAGCCAATTAATTTGAGCTCACGTCACTCAATGATTGACTGCATAGCTTCTTGCTTTCATCAGCAAGAAAAATTGCATTCGGGTTATTCACTTAAAAACTCAGCTTTCCCAAGATGAGTTAAAACAGTTGCTTCTGTTAGTGGAGGCAGAGAAATCCTCTCATCCCATATCATTTTTGACAGCAAATTGCTTCTGTGCCCAGCAAGTAAAGATCCAACATATGTGAGTTTTTCTTCCCCCTGTACAATTTCCTGGCACGGTCTCACTCTCAGGCTTCAAGTTAGTGGTGGAAAAATGGAGTTTCCAGAGCTCTGGCTCTTAATTTTATTGCTGCATATTGTTGCTCTTGGAAAGACAGAACTTCCACTACACGAAGGCTGCTTTTGCAAAGGAAATACTTTCTGAGCTGCTGAACACGTTAGCGCATGTCTAAGTTACGCACTGATGAAAAAAGTGACTTCATAGTAAGTATTTTTTAATCTCAGTTAAACGAGTACAGGCAGATTTTTTCCCCTTCAAGAAATAACTGGGAACACAATGAGAGGGAGAGATCACCTCTAGCACAAGACTCCTTCTGGTACTCCTCAAATCTATGGAAGACATTCTATGGCAGGACTACTTGTGACCTCATGCAATGTATGAAGCACAAGGAGGATAAGGACTATTGCTTTCAGATGGAGGTTTTATCCAGACAAGAGGAGAGCTACAGGATGAATGATTTTGTTACTTGCCAAATGAAAGAGGAAAAAGCCCATGACGTTGGCCAGACTCTGCCACATTCATCTGAAGTGCATCAAGAGGCAGAAGGGTAGGAGAATTGGAAAGATGAAGGGTTGCTGGGGGAACTAGGTGATCGGACCCTCATGATCCTTGCTCTGAAGATGCTGCCCCAGCAGTGGGCCTCAGGATGGAGGTAACTCCTTCCTCAGGTCCGGTGCTACCTCTCCCACACCCAGTGGTCACTTACTGCCATCACTGCCAGTCTGCGTATCTGAGTCGAGGCTGTCAGTGGACCCAGCCGTGAAGCTGACGTGGATGCTCCTGAAAGGTGGGCTGAGGCTCTCAGCAGAGCTGTTGCTGACCCTCTCCAAGTCAGCATTATTCGGGTTCATTTTCAGAGCATGCCTAGAGAGAGTGGAAGAGAAGAGTCAGGAGACAGATGGCAAAAGATAGCCTGCATGTACTTGTGCATGGAGCCTCAGGCCAAGAGCAGCCTTAGCTTGGTCCCTGCTCATTCATACAGACACTGTGCAGCCTTCGACCATGCCACAGCACCTCATTCCTGTGCACTTTTCTTTCTCCGGCACCAGGGGATTGCATCCCACTGACACTGAGCAGGTTATAGCCTTGCAGCCCCCATGCCAGCCCCCCATGACAAACCAGCTGTGCTTGAGCAGAGAAAGAACCACTGAGCCAACAGCATCCAGCCCCAGTCTGCCCCTCCTTTGCCTGTGGTCCTGGACCACATCCCATCTTGGCCACCATCACTGGGAAGTGGGGACCCACCAGTGCTCGCCTTCAGTAAAGTTCTCAAGGGAAGGGAGTGGCATCACTCCTTCCATTTTACAGAAGGGCAGGTTGAGGCTGGGTGTCAGAACCCAGTTCCTTCAAGGTGGAGGCATAAGTGGAAGAAGAGGCCATTCCTAGCAGCTGTTGTCTCCTCAGTGCATCACAGTAACAACCGACACCTTTCAAATGAAGAAGCGCTCTGCAGAAAACAAGCATCTCATAAAAACTCAGGACCTACCATGCAGCTTTTAATGTAAGACTTACAGTTTTCTATGCAGCTTCCATCTAAAATCAATCAATCAATCAATCAATCAATCATAAACTGGGCTTATAACCTGCCAGGTCACAGTTTAAGTGATCAGTTGTAGGCAAGCAGGACTTTTCTTGAAGATAAAGAATTTCCCCTGCACTTTCTTCATTTTTTCCTCCTTGGAAAACAACAGAAACTGTTGAAATCAGGCAGCACATCAGAGCACGAACACTCCTAGCTTTGGTACAGTTCAGACTCTCTATCGGCCAGCAAACAAAGGTTATCAGTCCACATTTTTTTTAAGTAAAACTGCCAATCTGCTGATAAAATTCAACACGTTGTTGATTAAGAATGTAAAAAGGTTAGTGGCAAACTTGTAAAAAAGAAAAAGGACTTCCACCAGCTATCTTGCTGGAAGGTATCCGGCGTTTCCTAATCAGACGGCTGAATGGCTGCTGAGAAAGACAAACAAAAGACGTGAACAACCGTTTTCTTGTGGCACCCTGTTCATGCGCACAGGATCTCTCCACTTCCAAAACCCCCAAGCACAGCAGATGCCATGAGTGATTTTTATTTGAAGATTGAGAAACATTTCATTCCCCATCCAGACAAAGCACTTACTCTCATGTCCACACCACCACATGGAGAGCAGAGTGTATGAGAAGCCCGGAAGAAACTTCTGCCAGACTTCCTCGTTTGCCTGAGCAGCCTCAGTCTAAAAATACTCGGGGGCTGATGAAAATAAGGCTCTAAAAATCACCTCAGGTGTAACTCAGCAGACACTGGTCTTGCACCAGTGATGAATTTACCATGGCAAGCCTCTTGGGGATGATTTACAAAACTTTTCAATGCACCACACAAG
The DNA here is from genome assembly GCA_008921705.1 of Burhinus oedicnemus. Lineage (NCBI taxonomy): Eukaryota > Metazoa > Chordata > Aves > Charadriiformes > Burhinidae > Burhinus > Burhinus oedicnemus. The sequence goes on along the minus strand of VFFE01006484.1, from coordinate 13,888 downwards.
TCGCAGTTAAAAAATAAAACGAGAGAGAGAGAGTGAGAGAGACACATTGAGGTTTTCAGCTTTTATGATTAATGCTGTTGAAAGCAACCAACTAGACTTAAATCCTTTTCTTTTTTTTTTTTTATTTATTATCAAGATACATCTTTATCCTATAATTTTCTCAGGTGTTTAACTTTTAATGATTTGGGGGGAAAAAACGCATGCGGGTGCACTGTCTGACCTGGCAAGAATCAAGGAAGCGTTTGAATCCGTAAGAAAAGAAGAAGATTTTGCAAGAGAGCCGGTCTTGTTCTGCACAGATGAGAGGTTTTCTAACACATTCCTCCCCTCCCCCCCCGCGCCCCCCCCAAAAAAAAAAGTTGATGCATTTCTGTTTCTTTCCCATCACTTAAACACAAATCCACAGAGTTGCCTTACCATTCCCGCACTCAGAGAGAGATGGGACTTTGCTCGGCTGGGTCCGAGGTCCACCGCGCGCAGCCACACCTATTCCTCCAAGCAACCTGGGTGCAACGCGGCATCTGCCAGAACCATGCTGGCTGCTGCCTTTGCCGAGCTCAATGTCGCGGTGAAGTCAGATGTACAGAGAGCCCCGTTTCCTCTCTGTACCGCCGTGACTTATGTAAAATGCAGTTCCTGAATAGGCACACCGAAATAGAACTTGTTTGCTGCTTAAACGACATCCTGCTCTTGTTTCAGATGTTACAGCCGGGCCAGCTAATACTGCCTGGAAATATCTCCGCTTTACATCTCCCTCTTTTCCTACGAGCTGCTTGAAGCCCAGACTGCAGCCTGCACAGATTAAAATACTGCCCACTATACCAAAGAATTACTGAAAACACTTGCCAGGGTCAAACTCTCCCATTTCAGCAGAATTCCACCCTAAGAGCTGAACAGCCCATCACTGCGACAGCCTGTGGGATCCTGATTTACAGCTAACCTGAACTTCACCTGCTTTGCTAGCGTTCTCTCCCACCACGCGTGACTGCAAGGGCACAGGTTGCTATTCTCTGTCTCGCTCTTTTCACCAAAGGATATTGGAAATAAAGAGCACCAATCCATCTTAAACCTGAAGAAATCAGTGGGATGGCCCCCCGCACTGGCTTGCTAACATCTGTGGGCTCCAGTCCCTTTCAGAAAAATCTAGCCAGGGTTAATTTACCTCCATTTCAAAAATCCGTGCTCAGCACCTCAAATGTAGCTGGCATCTTCAAGAGCAGAACCAGAGCCTCCTTCATGTGCCAGTACGTAAAGAACAGGTCACAAGAGTCAGCTCTCCCAATCTAATAACCTAAAGAGACAGGATTTCCAGCTCTCCAAATTATTCTGATGACTTTAAATACACTTCAATTACTCAACATCCTCCATGCAACACACTGGCATATTCAGGCAAGCATTCCCATTCACTATTCCCCAGTTTTCCCATCCTAAACAGTTTCATCCAGCTGGCTTTCCACACAGTTCCCACAGTCCTGCCTAAAACAAGTAAAGGTTGAAAACAGTGGTCTTGTTAAAAAAAAAAAAAAAACACACCCAAAAACCACACAAACCCCCAAAAACCCCACCAAACCCCCCAGTCTGGAGTTCTGTAACATTGCAAAGGGATCCAGATAATTTGCTGTGCCCCACATTGCATCTCCAGCCAGGGCATGCTTTGTCTTTCCCGTGATTCATATTCGAGTGGTAGCCTTGTGTTTAATTTCACATTTCTTAACAGATCGGGATCCCACCTGATGCTGCTGCGGGACTCCAGCATTGCCAACTGTGTGCCTTGTACTTCTTGGAGAGAGAGCGGAGACGGGCACCAAAGCATGGCTCCTCTAACCACAGCAGACACACGTACCTTGGGATATTGCCCCAGGAATCCCTTGGACTCCGGGCATGCCTTCGGCTTGAATTTCCTGCCCGAGATTTGACATACATATCTGGTTACCTTCCAGAAGTGCAAGGGGCAGGGAGGTTTTGAGAGGGGGAGAAGGCCACTCAGATGCAAGAGCTGCAAGGCTCCTGCTTGCTGCTTTCCAGTGGCCATCATGCGTGCAGTCTGTTGGCAGCGGTGGAGGATGCTGGAAAGCATCTCTCCCCCACACAGAGACCCGATCACAAGGAGCGCCTGCTCTGCAGCCCCATCACAGGGGTTTCCCAGCCTTGCTGTGCCAGCAGAAGGGGGTCACTCCTTCTCAGCAGAGATGACAGGACTTGAACAAATAACAGAGATGCTGAGCTCTATAATCATGCAACAAGGGAAGGAAGCAGAGGAGAGCAGAAAACACACACAAACCACCACAAATCAAACTGCACTCCAGGAGAAAGCCAGAGATAACGTCAACAGGACACCCTCTCCCAAAATAAAATACTGAAATTAATGCATGGAAGAGAGAAAAGCCAGACTGCCTAACAACATCAAACACAACACATGGCTGGACATAATTATTACACAAGAGGAAGCACCACTGTACCATATGCTTGTCTATCATGAAATGTGAATAATTATATCTTCCTCCTCCCTCCACCGCTCTTTCTTCCAACATCTTCCCCTGGATGCACAGGGCAGTTAAAAACCAGAATATAGGAGCTTACAACATTTGAGGCTTGGATTTCTACTCATCCTCCTGCTACCAGCTGGCAAATATGGGGAAACCATAATTGAGGTGAGGGAAAGAGAGGATTTTGAAACACTCCTAGTTCTGTCCAGAGGACTACACCGCTCCACCCTGTACCAAAAAGGTTTTATGTAGTGCAGGTTAAGTTGAAACAAGGGTTTGGAGCCTGGAGATGCAAGGGGAAGTTCAGATGGGGTGCAGAATTAAGATGGTAGATGGGTCAAAAATTAAATCATCGAATGCTCCGATGTGGTGAAGAGGACAACGAATCTCATTTCAATTTCCAACTCTGTGCTTTTTTAAGTGGCAAGATAGGAAACACACAGAAAAGCAAACAAATTTCATTTTAAAAGAAACAATCTCTCCTAAAAGATTGGCTGATAAATCACAACCTTTTAAAAAAGATCTGCTGGCAGAAGCAGCACGAGAAATTCCCGATTAGTTTCAGACAAAAAACACAGGGGGAATCCAAAAGGTGTATTCCCTCCCTGTCCTGGAGCATGATTGTGTCTCCTGCTCGAGCCATACCCTTCCTTGTTTTGTTTACTTATTTAATTATTAATTATTTATTTAAGTAGACTCCATCCAGAGTTTTTTATTAATTTATTTATTATTATTTATTATTTTACTACTAATAAATCTGGCTTGTCCTAGACGAAACAGCAAGTCTCTGCTGTCATCCACAGTCACAGAGAAGAGGGTCAATATCTGGGACCCATGCAACTTCCAATTCCATTTGTAATTGTCACAGCAGCTCCATGTAGCTTTTGTCACGAGGGTACACCCTGACACTGAGCTCCAAAGAAAAATGGGTGCCTTGCAAATGGTAAGAAAACGGGAATATTCTGTCTCAGGTGCAGCGCTGCTCTGTCACAGACCGATTCCTGGCAAGAAACACACAGCACAGTCCCACCAGCCAGCAGGCACCACCTCCCCAGCGAGAAACAAACCTGGCTTTTTTCCTGGTGATCCAATTCTCAACATGGTCGTTTTTTGTAATGCTCTTGTTTTCTGTTCCCTCTGGCAACAAGCGGCGGCAGCAGCAGCACCGTAACATGCAGTCTTGGCGCATCTCAAGCTCATTTGTCCCAACTGTTTTCAGCGACGGTGGGTGTCAGGATGTGCCATGCTGCACACTTTTGTTACCCCAAGCAAGCACATTCAGCAAATTTCAGAAGCTATCTACGGCGCTGCCTTTTGAAAGTACCATTATGATGAAAACAGCTCAAAAGCCAACAACTCAAGATGCAAACCAGCATCACTGTTTCCTTTCTTTAAGAGGCACATGAAACAAATTAACCCTCAAGGTTTTGCAGGCTAGAAGGAACCATGAGGATCATTTAGCCTGACACATAAATTTCAGCAAAGAAGCATTTCTCATGCCAAGAAACTGAAGGCCATGCTAGCGCATTTCACACTGAAGAACCTTTAAATCATCATTGCACATGCAAGTCCTGGGGATCCTAGTTCCTCTGGTGAGACCTTTTCTTGGCCAACTATCTTCCCAGCTTTTGGAAGAAGACCAGCCACCGTCTTCCCTTTCCAATCTCTTTCCTCTTGTAATTAAACTCATTTTCCATTTCGTTTCAGACCAAGCAAACCTCAAATATCTTTTAATCTTTCAAACAAGCATGAAAAAAGGATTGTATGAAGAAACAGTCGCAAGGAGTCCAGAGTAGGTTTATGTAGGACAAAACAGGCACAAATTAATTATTTTCCTTTTTTGCGCCAACTTTAAAAACTCCCTAAAATCATTCCTTCCACTATCCTAAGAGACAGCTCACCGCAAAACCAGAGTTTCCTCAGTGCCTGGCAGGAATTTACCCTGTAAAAACTTTTTTCCCTTTTAATTGTTAGAGCCAAGATGAACAAAACAAAATCTACAGACTTACTTTTTCTTTCTCTGCTTTGAAACTAGTTTGAATACACATGCAAGTTTTCTTGAAAATAAGCAATTAAGTTTAATTAGGAAAGTCAAACAGGCAGGCTTCATTTTCCAGCATGAAATCAAATACCTTGCTGCAGTTTGAGATCTAGAAGGAAAAAGGATGGGTACACGCCTTTCCTGCAGCTGAAATGAACCCTGATTTGCTAAGACCCAAGCCCCAAGACTGTGCGACAACCAAGTCTATGCTGACTTCATCTCCATCCATCCATTAAAGAAGCCTTTGCAGCTGTGCCACCAGAGAACATCTTGAGCTGAGACACTCTGTCTCCGCAAGGGACTACATAAGTATAAGAGAAGTATCGGTGGTTCTTCCATCATGGATGAGCACATCCCCACAGACTGCCTGGGCCTAGAAGAGTATGGATGTGTCTCAGAGTCATCTTTGTCTGCAAGACCTCCTCCCTTCTTCAGGCATTTGGCTGCAGGCCAAGAGGACCAGAGGAGATGTTCCTCCAGCACCAGGTCAGAGTCATGTCATGACCCGAAGCTGCAAGCAATGACTGCCCAGGGTAACGCAATCCTGCTATGGTGATTTTAACCAGTTGTGCACGTAGCCATCCCTCCCACTGCCATGTGCAGGTAACAACACTCTGGTTCCTGCATCAACACGCTCAGAGAAGCCACGCTTGATACAAAAATGAGAGCACCCTCAAAGCAAACAAACAAAGCAGCCAGCTGGGTTTGCACGGCTTGCGAAACCTGCCATCTGATCAAATCACTCCTCAGGCCGACTGCGCAGGGGTTTGGTAGCCAGAGGGAGGGCTATGCTCTTTGACTAAGATGCCCCAAGGCTCAGCTGCAGGCATCAAGGCGTTCAGGAGGCAAATACACGCAGCACAACACATGGCCTACAGCCACAGGGGGTAAGAGCAATGCCAGCACCTACCTCAACCACCTGGCAGGTTTTATGGCTCTGCCAGAGATCCCGGTCACAGATGCCATGTGTTCCTCAACCTCAGTTTCCCTGCCTGCTTGCATACAGGCTTTCTAGCACACAGATGCTTTCAGGATGACTCAGAAGCAACTGTTACAGTTAGCACAGCCCGATCACACCAGGAGCATGAAACAGCCCCTCCAAGGAGCAGAAAATGTTCCATGTCCCTCAGGATGGATCGTAACTCCATGTGGAGGGCAACAGCAGGGCATGCTCGTGGCTTGGAGCACAACTGGTCCAAGTCACCCAGCCAAGGAGACATGCTGACACATCAAGCACCCCTCTCCCTCCACTTCCAGCCCTCATGAAGGCAGAAAGGAGACTTCGAGCACTGCCAGGGAAGCGTCCTTGCCCCCAATATGGACAAAGGGCTCTGCATGGCTGCTCTTCCATGAGTGGAAGGGGGTCCTAGCACTGCAAGTGGAAGATGTTGCTGGGATATATATTGCTGAGTTTGAGTGCCACCACCCCTCTGGCCTGCCCAGTGACCTCTGCTCTGCAGGGGAAGGAATCAGGTCCTAGAGGACTTTCAGCAGGCAACTTGGCGTTTCCTTTTGATCACTGCTCAACAGCATCATATCATCACAGCTCTGCTGGGCCTCAACAACATCTCATGTGGCAAATACAACCCCAAACCACGGGCTGATAGGAGACACTAAGTGGCAGCAGCCATGAAAGAAAGTTCACAGGGTCAAAACTAAAGCGCATATTAGTGTCCTCTTTGATTTTAAAGGCAATAAAGCTCATCTGTGTGCTTGCTTGCTTGTGGACCTTTTCTTTCTTCTGACTCCAGCAGGCATGCAGCACCACAGCAGGAAGCCCAGCTTTAAGGAGAACTAAAGGCTCTTGTTCATCCCTTCCCTTTCCTTGAGAAACCTAATTTGTTCACCACTTGGTCAATTTAAAATGTTAGTTCCCTGGGCTAGCCAACCCTAAAAACACTGAAAATTCAGTGTGAGAACAAAACAGAGGATGGGCCAACTCAACCACAGTCTCAACCTGGAGGTCACTGATGCCTATGCACAAGCCTGACCATGGACCCCAAAAGCAAGTTCTCCTTCAAACACCCATCCCTTCTTCTCTCAACTTTTAAATCAAGGAGCTGGAGCCAAATCTGTTGTGCAATGCACAGTTCCAGGTAACAAAACTGACGCACACAATAAAGCAAATACAGGACACACAGAGAATGGGAAAGTATCCCTCCCCACTATGATCAGACAACCTAATCCATTGGTTGCATGGCAAGGAAATCTATTTTTCTTCCTCCAGTTTCTCTTTTTTTTTTTTTCCCCCCCTCTTTCCTTTTTTTTTTTTTTCTTTGATACGCACAGCTGCAGATACTGAATGCACACACAGTATCGGAAGCCTGGTTATTTAATTGCTTTGCAGAGCTACTTCCTTCCCAGATGGACAGCTCTCCCTCATTCACATTTGTTTTGTGGGCCCTGCTGTCGCCCTGCCTGCAAACCTGACTTCCAGGAGAGCGGTGAGGGGAAGGCTGCCTGAAGCGAGGCGGCTCCCACACATCATGAGCACATGTTCAGCAAGCTCCAATTACCTGCTTGCCCGCACGGAGTCCTGCCTGGGAAACAGCAGCTTCAAGAGTTAACCTCAAAAGCAAAAAGACATTAGAGCCAAAATAAAAAATGAGGATTTCAGAGGCTCTTGCTATTAGCACCAAGAGAAGTTGCCCAGTTCTACCTACAAGAGGAGCTCGCAACCCCAAATTTCTATCCTATTCAACATGAAGGGACTGCGCCGAGGCAGAATGAAGCTGACCTGCAAAACACTAGCCATCCCAGGCACAGACCTTGTTCTCACTTGAATATTGGGACCCAAGGCTGTACCCTGCAGCCCTGAAGGGCTTTTCCAAGTACACACGGCATTCGAACCCAGACTTGGAAAGATCTGACAGCTTTTCAGAGTAAAAAAGTAAGTAGTTTTTCAGCCATGCAGTCACCTCCCATGCTCCTGAAAGCCCACCTTTGAACAGAAAAGGAAGGAAAAAAGAATGGGAAGCACCTCCTGGTCAATCAATCCCTGCAGCAAACATCCCGATTGCAAATAGTTAACAGATCACCACGCACACACTCACAGGGCTGTAAGGGCTGTACCTGGACTGCTTTTTTGGCGGTGGTGGCGGTGGCGCAAACTCCACACCATTGCTCTTGTCTTTAGGGAAATCAAAGGAGAAAGACGATGATTTGCTGATCCCAGTCTGGCTCTCCAGCGTCGGGCCACCATCCACAAGGTCAGCACCAGCTCTTCCATTCTCAGCTCCCCCTGCCCGTGGGTGGGTTAAGAGCTCCTGCTCCTCCTCCTGCTCCTCCTCCTCCTCTATCCGGCACTGCTTGGTCCATGTCAGGGTGTAGTATTTCTGCCTTCTGTCGTAGGATGAGCCTGCAAGGCCTCTGCTGGACTCCTCTGCAGAGACCCCATTGCTGTGAGCACACAGAGAAGGGGACACCCCAAAGGCACCTGTATCCGTACAACTTCGTGGCAGCAGCTGAACGCCAGCTCCATCATGGCTGTTGTCATCACCAAACCTTGCCACATGGGAGCTTACCGGGGGCACACGATTCCCCTCACTGCCTGGCTGGCTGTTTTTGGACATCTTTGGGGGAATGGCTGGACTCTCAGTAACTGAGGTCTTGGCAGGAGCTACCAGATGAAATCTTGGGCTGTTTTCACTTCCAGACACTTGAAAAGTCTCTCCAGGCTCAATGGCAGGTGATGAAGTCCCAAAATCAGGGTGGGAAGTGGGGCTGATGCATGGCCACTGAACTCCCACCGCTGAGTCAGGGCTGCTGAGGAATATTGTCTTGTGATCATCCTCGGTGTGTGCCGTCATTATAGTTATCTTTGCTGCCACCTGGCCGGTGGAGTCCTGGTATTCCTTCTCAACACCCAAAGCCCAGCCGCCATCTCTCCGTGTCCCATCAGCTTGCTCCTTGCCAGTGCTACGGGCCAGCTTCTCCGCTTTTGCCTGTCCGCCGACAGCCTTCAGCTGCACCTTTTTCCTCTTGGTGCTCTCAGCATAGATGGGATCACCATGGGCTGGCTCGGCGAGGCGAGGGCGCTGCGGCTCCACCAGAGCCTGCTGAGGAGTGCTTGAACCCTCAGGCCGGGGGCCCCCGGTGACAGAGGGCTCTCCAGGGAGAGGTGAGTCCTCGTCCTCCTGGGACAAAGCAAAGGCAGCTGCTTTGCTGCTCCCCATGCTTTCAGGGAGGGCATCAGGCTCGGAGTGGAGAGCCAGCTTTTTCCTCTCTGAACACAGGGCATAGGGGAGAGGATCACCTTGGTCTTTTGTGATGCAGAAGGCCACCTTCACAGCTCTGTGCTCCTCTTCGCTGAACTTGACCGCCCTGCCACTTGGCCTGGGGATCTCTGGAGCACCCCGCTGCCTCCATCCGCAGGGAGCCGGGCTCTCCTTCTCACACCAGGCATCCTTCCCCTCCGCACAATGTGGCTCGTGCGAGATGGGGCGCTCTCTGCAGCAGTCTGTGATCGAACAGTACTCACCCCCTTCGCTTTCGAAGCTGGGGGAGAGGTGACTGCAGTCACCCTCCGAGGGGACTGCTGCTCCTTCTCTGGCTTGGGGACAAGGTTTTTTGCTGGAGTTTGTGGTGCTTCTGTCCCCCAAGGCAGACGGATTAGGGCAGAGGGCCCGATGCGGCAGGGCAAATTTGTCTTTGGCTCTGTTCTCCTGCTTGCCCACCTCACCCACAAGCACCAGGCTGTGGAGGGAGACATTTCTCTCCACTCGGCTCTCCAGGCTGCGCAGGCCCACCATGGAGTAGCTAGGAGGACAGCAAGACAAGCAGTCACTCGGTGGGTTGTGAAGGAAGGGCTTTCTCACACCACCGTTGCCAAAATTGTCGAGGCAGACCCGCTGCGCATCTCCTGATTTCAGAAGGAGGTGTTTGCCAGAAACCATGCCCCAGCTGACCTGCATGGGCCAAAGAGAAAAGTGAGCTGTCAGGATGTACATATGCAAAATGAAAGAGAAATATTAAAAAAACAAAACAAAACAAAAAAACCCCAGCTCCACAGAAAAGTCCTCTAGCGTTCACAGTCTGTTTTGCTCCGTGCTCACCCCACCAAAAATGACCACAAACCTTTTCTACTTAAATTACACTTGCCCTATTTCCTGAACCATTTGCAATCCTTGCATTACCGACAATGGCAGTGCACTGAAATAAGGCATTCTCCTTTCTCTTATTGTGGGTTCGCTGCCAGAAACGTGTCCAACCTGTCATCCTTTCTGCGAATCACCGTGCAATTAACAATTCAGAGAGGGAAGGAATACTTGCACCTCCCTCTGCTTATTGTCATTTCATTTCACACTGCTGCTCTCAAGTCACACACTCTGGAGCACAGTCACAGACTATCACAGGTTATCCTGGGATAGCAGCTTGGCTACACGCAGCAGTAGGGACAGGGCAGGGAAATGTATCCGGAATCCCTTCATCTGAGGGAGATGTACCCTGCTTGCCAAGGGAGAGGAAGAGAAACAGAGGCAAGGGGTAACACGTGCCTGCGAAATGACCCCCGATCCCAGGGTGGCAGAACCCAGTCCCATGGCACAAAACTCAGCCTGGGGCTAAATCTGTGCATGCAGATCAAACCCCACCAGCAATGGCAGCCTGGGTTCATGTACCCTTTATCCCTAGAAGAGAAGCAAGGGAGAGCAACAAGAGGCTAAGAAGAGAGCCAGCGAGCCCTACCTCTCCTCTGGGACAAGGGTGGGAGATACAAGCACACCACACCACGGGCAGGGTGACAGCAGCTCAGGCTTCACTCTGTTTGGCTGGGGCAGTGTTGATAATCAACTGGGCAGAGACTGAACTGAACCACCCATCTCGATAGCAACTCACACCACTAGGGCTTGCCCGTTTGCAAGCTACACCCAGAGGGCACTACTGCTCTGGCAAAGGTTGGGAGCCCAAGGAGCTGGGCTAGGAAGGTAGGGCACTTTCTTCCTCATCCACGAAGACCATGGATCCAGTTAGCAGTGACTGCAACCAGACAGGACTTCTTTCCAGTATATCTTCCCAGGAAAATAACTTTAACCCACATCCTCATTTAAAATCCGGAAGTTCCTAAACAAACAACGTATTTTTAAGCTCTTTTGCACATGCCTTGTAAGCAACATCTCATTCAGCTTCAGCCAAAGATACTTTGAGAAGCCAATATAAGGCTTAAAAACCTGAGTCAAGACCAGAAGGAAAAACAAAGGGAAGGAAACCATTTTAACAGATATTCCTAGCACTCCCAAGGAGAGGTAAGTAACGGGAAGTCATGCTTTGACTGGATTAATCATTACCTGTGACAGATCTGCATTCATATTCACATCCGCCCACGCGTCAGAAACGTCTGAGTTTATCATAGTTGGCTTCACAGCAATTGTTGGCTTTGAGAAGGGGGAGGTATTTACACCTTCGTCTTCCAGTGTGGGGCTCTCAGGCTTGGTCCTAACTCCATTCGGGAACACACCACAAGCTCCCACGTCTGGGGGTGTATGCAGCCAATGGGAACTCTTTGGGTTGAAGCAGTTTTTGCAGGAGCCGGGCTTCCAAACGTGTTCCACAAAGTCACTGCACGCAGACATCTTCAAATCCTCGTGGCTCAGACTGAGAGCCCTCTGTGTCTTCTGCACTGTCCTCCGCTGCTCATTTTGCATTTGCTTCCCAGAGCCACTCTTAAAGACCACCTAGTTATCTGGAAAAGCACAATACTGTCTGATTAGTTTGGTTATGCCCAAAATTGGGAAGATATTTAAAAAGACAGGTGATAATTACACTTACTCTGCCTTCATCACAAAGGCTTATTGTTTACAAGGCTTTTTTCACAGCTTAGCTAAAGCCCACACAATCACTTAAAAAGCCCCAACTTCTAAGCATAGCTCGGTAATAGAGAAGACATCAAGCAAGCAGCATTCCTATGTGATTTAACTCCCTGTTTAACGAGCATGTATAACCAGCCTCGTGCAAGGTTTAGATCAAGGGTAAAGGAAAGAGGTCTTGGAAATAGCTGTTCACGGCTCCACAAGCAGAGCCAGGCAGGAAAAATTCCTTCTGCAAAGTGTCGTCCCCTCTCTGGAAAATAAAAAGGCCTGGAGATACAAGAACCAGAATCAGCGACAGTGTAACCAGGGGGACCGGCAGCAACAACCTTCCTTCACCCAGAAGCATCACTGTGATTACTGCCGTGGTACACAAAGGCTTCTCTCCCACCCAGTGCAACGGAGAAAGGCAATCAGCAAGGCTGGGGCTGGCACTGATTTGAGCAAGTGCCTGGCAGAAAGCTCTTATCTGGTTTGCCAGGAGCCACAAATAACAGTGTCAGCTCGCTGAAACGATTCATTGTCTGCAAGGGGAGAAACGTTTTGCTCTTGGATTACTTACAGACAAGGATCCCTTCCCATCTTCCTGCCCCAGGAGGAAATGCCCCAGGAACAAGACATTCCTGCATTCCTGTGCTCCCCCCGCCCCCAGCACAGCCAGGTTTGATTGCACTCAGCCGGTAGCTACCTGGAGCTAACAACTTTGGAGACACTTCAGACAAGGTCTCCCACAAAGCTCAGTGGATCAGGGAAGAGAAGATCAGAAAATGCAACTAGATCAGGAAAATTGCAGCTGGCTGCTACGGATGTCAGGGCACACAAGTCTCCCACATCGCTCCACAGAGTTCTTTCCCACCTAACCAACTTTTGGTGATCATCTCCTGGCCAGCTGACCCCAATGCAAACTGAGGCTCCTTCCCGAGGGTCTCTGAGTGAACAGGTACTTTTACCCACCCACCCCACCCCCCCAAGTCCTGATGGCACAAGAGCAAAATTTAGCAGCCTGATCCTTATCCTTCAGTGCTTCCTCCACGCAGGCATACTGCAACACCACCATAGCTGTGGACACCTTTGCACCTGCATGCACCTCTAAACCAGCCTGTGCTTCAGTAAAGCCTCTTGCCTCGGGGCGCAGAGATGCCCTGGCCAGCTTCTCCAACAGCCACCCTATTGCATGGCGAAAAGAAAGACTACTACTAAGAGCTTGGGTGGGACAAAGCGAAGTGGAGGAGAGCCACTGACCCACAAGCATCATCTGAATGCAAATGCCACCTTTGGGAAGGGAGGCTCTGATCAGCTGAAGTATTAGTACCTGCAGACTCGTTCTGTCTGGCAGGCTGATAAATTAGGATCTGCTTCATGAAAGAGCAGAAAAAAATGGAATATCAATGGGATTCACAAATCAGATTGGTGCATGTCTCTCTCTTTTTAGGGAAGAGACTGTATTTGACAGGTTTTTCCATGGACTTCACAGAGTCCAAATTAACCAAAGGACAGCAAATCACTCTTGGAAATACTCCAACACCTTCAAGGAGATTAACATTATTTGCAGGGAAAACATCTTTAAAAAAAGATGCTATTCTTTGTTTCCTTTTAGATCTAGTAAGCAGTGTCCGGCATCACCCAAAGTTGAACAAGTGTCCTGATGAGAGCCAGCACAGAAAAAAGAAAAATCAAAGGGAGGAAAGCAGGGACCGGAGCCAGAAAAAACTCTTCGCTTCTTCTTTAACAATCGGCGCTGCCAACTGCCTTTTAAAGATCGGGATTTCCCTTTCTGCAGCTAAATCAGCCGTTGTTTCCCGCTGCCCGGACCCCGGGGCAGGCGGCCCCGTGTCCGCACTCCGGCGGGGCAGCCGGCACCCAGCCCGCACCCACCCCGCACCCACCCACGCGGCCGCGCGGGGAAACCGGCGGGGCTCGATCCCCGCCCCCGGGCAAGCCGAAAGCCAGGAGCTGTGTCTGAGGCACCCCCGGAGCCCCCGCGCATCCCGGGGCGCCGGCAAGGACCCGGTATAAAGGCTACCTGTTATCTAGGACAGAGATGCTAGGATGCGGCACCAGGATGCTCCGGCGCGAAAAGAAGCCCCCAACCCCTCAACCCAAGCAGCTCTGGCTGCCGGACGGCCCCTCCGGGGCGCCGGGTGTCCACCGGGACTGGGAAAAGTTTACCGGGCAGGGCCCGCCGGGGATCCCGGGGCGGGCGGCGGTGCCCGTGGGGACCGGTGCGCGCCCGTGGCCGGCTTCACAGCACCCGCCGCCCTCCGCCCGCGTGCTCGGTGGGCACCGGCACGGCCCCGCCGCCACGGACCCCCAGCAGCCCCGCCCCGGCCCCGAGCGGCGGCGAGGTCCCTCCCAGCCCGGCTTTGTCCCGGGAGGCGGAGGCCTGGTGCCCGGCCCCGCTCACCGCTCACCAGCCTCCCGCCGCCGCGGCGGCGGGGCTCCGCTCCGCTCCGCGCTGCGCCCGGCCACGGCCGCCGCGGCCACCGGGCGAGTGGCAAACGGGGCCCCGCGTGGGCCGGGGGGCAGCGGCCGCCCCGCCCCGCCCCGCCTCCCGGCCC
>VFFE01006481.1:342878-431806 GCA_008921705.1 Burhinus oedicnemus | reverse complement strand
GGCGGGGAACGGGCCGAAGCGCATCCCATCCCCGGTAACAGGGCGCGCTGCGGCCCCCCACCCCTCCCGGTTTCCCCCTCCCCCGGGGGGGACCAGAGCCGCTGCCCTCTACGCGCGCCCTACCCTGCCCATCTCCGGGAGGCGGCCTCGACGGCGGCAGTGCGCAACCGCAATCGCCGCGCAGGCGCAGCGGGCGCCCGCCACGGCCGTACCGGAGTTGCTCCGTCCATAGGTTGGCAGCGGCGGGGGGTGGATAGACCGACCGACCGATTGATCGATCGATCGATCGGTGGCGGGGGTGTTTGCGGGGAGGGGAGCCAAAGGGAGGGGGATCAGGGCTTCTCCCCGCGGAACGGGCTGGGAGGGCCCCTGGGTAGCGCCTCGGCCTGCGGGCCGGGGTGCTGAGGGAGCGCCGTCCCGGGGCAGCCCTGGCCCCGGCGAAGCGCCCGTTGCCTCCCCGTGTGCCCACCCCGCTCCGGCCAGGCCTTTCCTCAGCCGGAGATGGCACTTCCAGCGGCTGGCGGGCTGAGGGTTGTTTATGGATACTTTGGGAAGCTCTTGCTGCGACGTGGGTCGTGGTTTTCTGCTGATTGTAAACTTGTTTGGAGCAGCACTTGAAAATTACGTCCTACTGTGGAGTTTTATGCTAAATAATCCCAACCTTTTCTCATGGGCAGTAGTCTTAAGTCCTGCATATTGTCAAATTTTCTCCACTTGACTGTACTGCTGCAATTCTTTCTTGAGTTGTGATGCAAAACCTTGTTGATTTTCAAATGCTTTATCTCTTTTTTAAAAAAAAAAAAACAACAACTTTTTCTTCCATTTCAGAAGCGACAGGCCAGCTCTGGTTGCATCAGCTGTAGTCAATGGCAGAGGTTGTTTCCTCTTGTTGTGTCCCTGTGGATCTTTACTCATTGCCTGTAACTTGCACATCATGAGTTGCAAGCTTGATAGGTCAAAATATAATACTAAGTCAACAAACCCAATGTAGCATCAATGCTGGGTAGAGGTGTCTGATTGTAAGGCTCTTCTTTGCCCAAACCTGGCTGAGCTGGCAAGTATGCAAAGCTGGCCAATTCATGTGTGTTACCTTGGGGGCCCTGCTTACAGCCTAACAGAAGCAGGAGTAGATGCTGTCTGGCTCCTCATGGCACTAGGGTCTTCAGTGTTGGACTGATCCGAACCTCTCATGGAAGGAGCTGCTGATAAAGAGCCTGGATTGCTCTCGGGATTTTCTGTTTGAATTTTAGCAGACATTCTCTGTGGTGGACAATGAAATCTCTCTGCTACCCACTAAAAATCAATTCTGTGAGTGTGATTAGAATGAAACAGAAGAGCTGCTACTGGCTAATGTCTGCTCTTGCCACCTGGAGAACTCTCAGAGTGCTGTCAGCAGCTCTGGGGATCTGATCTCTCCTCAGCAGCTCTGCCATCAGCACTACAACAAAGATGTTCTGCATACTGATTGAGTTTTGTTAAGCACAGACAGGACCAAAGAGAGACAAAACACTGTATCAGAACAGGGATAGGATATTTTTTTTCCGCCCTCAGTGAAATATGTATTTTTTGTATGTGCATGGTTTAAAACAGAGTTGAGTTCCCAAGGACAGGTTTTAATTTCTGGATGGAGTTTTAAAATGCTGTAGGAGCAGGATAGAAGCTCTGATGGAAGTGAAAGAGAGCAAAGCTGAGTCTGCGTTTCTGAGAGTCACTTTCTGTGACATGCTCCCCCTTTTGTTGATTACTTAATAATGCCATAGTAATCTTTGAGGAAAGATGTCGTGAGGATCCATCTCTAAATACTTGAGAAAGTGCACAGATGTTTTGGAAACAGAAGATTTTGTGAATACCTCCACAGAGTACAACTGAAATGTAGTTTTGTATCCTCAGGATGAGTTTAACCATTTTTCTGGTAGAGAGCCACAGTTTCATGGAGGAGCCACTGAAATAAATTCTAGCTTTCCAGGTGTGGTTCCATGGTAATTTACTTTCTCCCCCCCCCCCCCCATTTTTGCCTTCAATGTAAACCTTTCTTGCTTCACAAATAGGTGAAACTTCTATGTGTGTGCATACATACATGTGTTCGTGACTTAAAGGATGTAATTTTTAACTAAGACAATGTACTTCTGCTACTGTAAACCCTTGCAACTTATTTTCATAGGTTAAGGCACCAGAGGAGTTTTTAAAGAGTTAGTGCTATCTTAAAAGAAAATTCTCACAACCATGTGAACTAGCAATGTGTCTTGAATGCAATCGTAAACTGTGTAGTCTGGTTAACTTAGGCTGTAGTAGAGACCTGGGAAAGACCTAATTTGTGGATAGATTCTTGCTGCTGCTTGCTACAAGGGGCTTATGATTTTTTCTCTGAAATGACAAATACCCCTGTCGGAGGTAGATCTTGGGCTGGCCCGCTTGGACGTCCCTGAGTGTCGCTGATCCTCCGCAGCTCGGTGCACCTGGGAGCCAGGGGATCTGCTAGTCCCAGGGTGTTGAGTTAGCCCATTTGCTGAAGCGCAGATTCTGTTTCACTGCTGCTGTTATTCTGTTCATTAGATCCCGTGATTGTATCACTGCAATGTGATAATTGCTGAATAGTTGCATTGGGGCTTTTTTTTTTTTTTGTGGTAGAAAAATCTGTTTTCCTTTACTTGTCAGATATTTGGCTGGCAAGTTCATGAAGGTGGCCACTGTTCTCACCTGTAATTGTGCGCTAATTGTATTTTTTTTAACTACTTTCCTCTGTGGACTTCTGCTTGTTCTGCAGCTGGATGGAGAAGTAGTCTTGTTTATACATTGCCATGGGTGACCACTGCTTTTGTGTACTTTCCTAGCTACTAAAGCCACCAGGATTCGGTGATGGAGGCTTTGCTGGAAGGAATGCAGAGAAATGGGCAGGGGAGGTATGTATGTAACAGTATACACCAGTCATTCAAAATCATTTAAGTATTAGCCTTCTCTCTTATTCAGAATCAAATCCTCTGGTATCAGACAAAGCTTACGTTGCTTAAATAAGGGCTTTGGAGTTTGTCCACTAGCACATGCTGGTGGACAAATACAGTGTACAGTGGCCTTCAGCTGGTGCAGCAGCAAAGTCACTGGGTAAGCTGGCTTTGCAATAATCCCTTATCAGATATTATAGTCTTAATTGTGAGAAATTTAATTTTACATATCCCTGAAAACCTTACCTATTTTTTTTTTGTTGTAGTTGTAAACCCTTCTTACCTTCTAACATCGGGAGCAGTGGTAATTAAAGGTGTGAATAATTTTTTTTTTTTTTGGAACAGCCTTGCAAGGTTAACAAGACATGACTTTGTTATCTGTTTTTATTGAAAACATCTGATTATTTCCTGCTCGCATTGAAACTGCAGAGTCCCGTTCATCTCTGAAGAATCCTTAATGCTCTGTCTTAGGTGAAAGCATCTAGACTTTTGGATCCAGGGGAGAGACTGTAGTGCCAGTAATGGAAAAACATGTTTTATGTGTTAAACAAGCATGAAGCAGAAGTCCCTGATGCCATTTTCATAGTCACCTTTGAGAATGTGACTCAGGTTTACTGATACTGCATCTTCTACAGATAACTGATTGCAGAAGTCAGGTTTAGACCTAGCTTTATATTAGCAGATGCTGTGAAGGAAATGTTCTTGCTTTGCATAATAGCTGCTAATTTTTGGTTAACTCACAGGACAGGGTGATCTTCAAATTTAACTGATTTTGGCTGCTTTAAGAAGTATTTCTTTCCCTATAGAAAAACTGCCAAGTTGTGAAGTGTGCATATGCTCTGGGGGAACAGAGAAATTTCAATCCCTTAACCTATTGATTTCCATTTCTTTTCAGTGCTTCCTGTTTGACAGGCAAATTAAAGGGGTAAAGATCATCATGGAGTTCACCGCCCTCTAGGACTGTATCTTGCAAGCCTTAATATTGTCCCTGGCTTAGCAGCTTGTGAAGTTTTAGAGGAGTTAGTTGAATTGGCTTCAATAATTACTGCACCAAATTAGAAATTGCAGTGTCGCTAGGGAACACGCTCTCCCCAATGGATTGTGAGTGTTTTATTCTTCATTATCATGTTGTCATCCAACCCTCTGTACTTAGGGGTTTGTCTGCATCTGTGATAAACTTCTGTTTCCAGGAGCTGATAGCTTGGCTGTAAGATTTCTCTGGTGACTGAAACTTGGTATAAAATGCTTCTGCCTGGAGAGCAATTAAGGCAAATGCAAAATATGGATAAAACATGCTCCAGATCATGCGTAGTACCGAGACAAAGGGATAAGTGTTTATAGGTGCTTGTAGTGGTTCTCTGAACAGAACACAAACCCCATACATTTAAAGTGCGTAGCTCATCTGTTCTCACTGAGATTTCACAAGTATTCTTCATTGGTCATTGCCAAATTTAGGTCTCTGCCCAGTGATACGAGCATACCACTTGTGAGATACTGCATTAGAGAATGGGGTGAACACGTAAGTATTAAGTATATTTCTCCACAAGCCAATTTGCATAGAGTTCAAAGCACTCCATGTGCAGAATTGTTCCCTTGGTGCAAATCAGTTTGTCCTGCTGACTTTGTTGGTACGGGACACTGTACCTGTGTTGGATGGTGCCTGCTTTGTAACTTCAAGCTCTTTCCCTTCCAGTGGTGGGTTCTTGACTTCCTGTGAGGCTGAGCTGCAGGAGCTGATGAAGCAGATTGACATTATGGTAGCTCACAAGAAATCTGAATGGGAAGGACAGACACAGGCTTTGGAAGCTTGCCTCAGTGTTCGAGAGCAGGAACTTTCCTCCGCCAGGGCTGCTCTGCAGGAAAAATACAAGGAGGTACCTCAAATTCGTACTGTTTTCTGATTGTGTTGACCTGTGTGTTTTACATGTTACAATACAATATAAAGACTGAACCTGAATTTCAGAGTTTGACTTCGCATGGACATGTGTTTTGGGTATTGTTTCATCAGTTTTGATTTTTTTTTTTTTAAAAAACGTTTAAATGGTAAGCCAAATCAAGGGGTTAACTTCAGTAAATAGCTGTGCTAAGTGAAACAGGAGATTGTCTAATAATTGAAAATCAGGAATAGAATTTACAAAGGAGCCTGTTGGAACAAGGTGTCAGATCCATAATTCAATCAGAGTTGAGTGATCAAGTCTCTAAGGGTTGGTGGAAGTCCACAGATTGAATTGACAGTTTCTAGAGAGAGCCCAGAGACACTGAATCTGGATACAACAGTAATCGAGGCCCAGCACCCTGCAGTCATTGGTAGAAAAAACATTTGGTAGTGTAAACAATACCAAGATATTGCTGAGAGATTCTCCAAGGGCTGTTTCATGCAGCTCAGGTTTTATAGCCTTTAATTAAAGGCCTGCAAAAAAATTTCTGTATTGATGGAGAAGTATCAGTAAGTGAAATTTTTGCATACGATGCGAACCATAAACTTTTGCTTGTGCAAATGAACTGATGTATCTTTTCTTGGATCAGAGGAAACCAGCAGGAATCTGGGTGGCTGTGTCTTAAGATCTAGCCACATTAACTTTTTCTGAAAGTGTTTAAAATTTGTCTTTATATTTACAGTTGCTGTGTCCTATCTTTTGGCAGACTCTTTGATACAATTTGTGTTTTGGCAGCTCTCTGAGGAAGTTGCTTTGGCTTCTTGGGTTGAAAGCCAGCTGATAACTGCGCAAGCAGTTGTTTTTTTGGGTGCATGTACAACTATACTACATCTTCAGAATTACCCAAGTACTGCTGTAGCTTTTAGTAATTTGATGTGGAATCTAGTAAAATAAAGAGAAATGTGACAGGTTGTAGCAACAGCGGGTTAAGAACTCTAATTTTTTGTTAATATGGTCAGGTGCTTCTATGGGTCTGCATGGCAAGTTCTGGAATGAATGTCTTTGTTACAGTTACTAAATCTGGAGTCATGCCACAGGATTTTAATTTGCAAGAATGGTGATTTTTATCATATAGGTTAGCATTGTTATTATCAATTGTGTTTTCTCAAGACACTTTTGAAATATTTCTTATCGCCAAAAGCAAACATGGTTTTCAAAACTGAACTGTAAACTATGGTTAAAGTCACTACTGTTTTTGCATGCTTTTGGTTTACTCATATGAATTCTCTGTGGTGATTTCTGTTAATTTGTTGGCTTGCTGTCTTTTGGACCTGCAGTTAGAAGGGTGGTCACTCTGGGTTGGGAAAAAGATGGAGAAAATAAAAAGACAAAAATCAGTCACGGGAGTAGTTGAATCAATGTAAGGGAAGTCTTCCCCCTGAGTTTCAAAGCCCCATTTCTGTCTTTGTCCCTCTCATCTCCATGCATTATTTGCAATCTCTGCTTCACCTCAGCGCAGTAAGATAATGACATGACCACCTTTTCTCTTGCTAGATAGCTTGAATCATAATGCGTGTTTATGAAGAATTTGATGAAAATACCAGATAAAAATAGCCTTTTGACACAAGCCCAAATTGTTGGTTTCATCCCAAAAAATGAAAGCCGAAAACTGGCTCAAAACAAGAAGCCAGAACAGAAACAGTTCTGGCCCTGGCCTGCAAAAGATTTAGCACAGAGTAAATCTGTCTGATTCATAGCGAGTGACCCCATTGAAACATGCAATTGTTAACAGAATTAGGATCTTTTAATAGTCATTTACCACTCCTACTATAATGTATATTTATGAAATGAAAACTAATCCCTGTACCTGCTGACAATAAAGTCCACTTCTATCATTTTATTTATTTGCTTTTTAACTCTTCATTCAGGTTGGCATGCTGCGTCACCAGGTAGTAGACATGGAAAAAGCCAAACAGGACATGATTAGAGAATATGAACAACAGCTGAAGAAATTTCAAGAGGAGGTAAGTTGCAAAAAGAGAAGATTGGTTTTTAGTTCCCAGTTGATATATGATCTGATAGGTGAAATACTTTGTGTCATTGCTTTTGTTTAAATGCCATGCTTTTAAAACTTCCCATTCTTTTAATGTTCATGTTCTTACAAAAAAGAGCGTTGAGCGTAAACAAAGTAATATTTTTATGCTTCATTAGGCCTGGTTTTTGCGCTTCGGAGAAACTTGGTGATGAACAGAAAGCTGCTTGGGAGTAGCAATTTGTAGTAGATGTATTGTTGCAGTTTTCATGTGTTAGACATCTGCAGAAGTTTACTGCAAAATTGTCCTGTGTTCATCCATCCTAATCACCATAGTGCTTATTCTGAAGTTGCCATGGGTACAGGCAGCAGCAGTTTGCTCCTTCAGCATTTTGTGAAATTAAAAAAGTGTGGTGGTGTAACTGGCCTTTATTGTACAAGATCAAGAGATGAGAATGGTATGTAGTCTCATCTTCTTTTTTGCCTCCATTGACTCTGATTTTCTTGGTAACGATTTTGTTCTCTCAAGGTGTATTAGTCTTAATACACTTAATAAAAACTAGGTATACTTAGAAAATATTTTTTGAAAATAATTGCAGAGCTTTCATCTGAAAAAGCTTCTTACTCACCGCAAGGTGGTACATGTGGAATGTCCTGCAGGTGGTATAACAGCATTCCATGTTTATGCCTGAAGTCTTCGCTTGTCTCTGCTTGCTTGTCAGTAGCAGTGAGTTAAATGGCATGAAGAACTAGTAGCGCATTGACCTGTTTTCTCTGGAGGGTTGGGCCTAGTTCATGCTCGCTGTAAGCCATAAGTTAAATTAGTTTGGTGGTCTCTGCTTTGAGGACAGAAGGCATCTGTCCTTATTTAAAACACCTTA
The DNA here is from genome assembly GCA_008921705.1 of Burhinus oedicnemus. Classification (NCBI taxonomy): domain Eukaryota; kingdom Metazoa; phylum Chordata; class Aves; order Charadriiformes; family Burhinidae; genus Burhinus; species Burhinus oedicnemus. The sequence continues at coordinate 424,077 of VFFE01006481.1, read as the reverse complement.
CTATTTAGTGAGGCTAACAGTCTTTGTTCACTAGATGTTCCGACTGGAACTGTGGATAAGCTGCAAAGCAAAGCTGGGGTGCATTGACAGATCTGCCTAAATTGCTAAAGCACACACAGTGTGTGTGTTGTGGCCAAAATTACAATGTATCGGTATTTTACCCACACAGTATTAAGGTAGATGACATTAAGCTCCAATATTCCTCAGTCTTCTGTTCTTAATACTTTTTGGGGAAAGTCTTTCTGTCTCGGTTTAGCTCCATTACCAGTAAAATTGCAGGTACAGTGTCTAACTCGCTGAAGTTGTTGAAAGAATAAATCTGTAATCTCCTGACGTGTTTGGCAAAAGATGTCCATATATTAATTCTAAACCTGTACATTTTCCCATTCCCATTGAACATGCCTAAGTACTTTGCTGAGTCAGGTCTTTGGAGACCCTTTTGTGACCCGTGCATGAGGTCTTGATTCAGATGTTTTTTCTTCTCGCAGTCCTTCTGTTCATCCATGGGCTTGGCCTTCTCTGTCAGTAAAATGAGAATGATGACTTCTCAAATTCGTGTGGCCGTTTGGAAACTTGATTTATTTAATAGCTGAGTTGGGGGGAGCTCATGAGATGGAAAATCCCGTGCAAGTTGCAAGTGATTATTTGCTCAGAGGGTCATTTAAATGTCAAGTGTTTTTTCCTCAGTCCTGCCTCTGATGCGACTTTAGCATTCTAGGAGTAGGCATAGGACTGATATTTTCTGTTGGCGTTCTCCACTCATTGTGAAATACATAGTGTATCTAAGCAGAAAATGACAGATGAAGTAGTGTTGATATTATGTATAATGGCTATTCTCAAATCTTCCTTCTCCCACTAAGCGGAAGAGTTCCAGTTCCCGCCTGAGCTTCACCAGGGTATTTTAATCACATAAGAAATTGTACCTTTGTGTGGAACTACTCCCCACCCCATGTGTAGTGTGGTGTGCCCCTCTGTGTGTGGAGATCAACCGCAGGTACTGCCTGCTATTACTGGGGCTGGGAGCCACCTGTAGAGAGAGGGGTACTGTGCCCTTGCTGCATTAACAGCTACATGTAAACCTCCATCTTGTCAATATTTTAGTCATGTTTTAATAGTGGTAAGACAGTGGTCTAATTAGAGCTGCTGATGTCATGACTTCAGTGGCATCTTGCTACTCTTAGACAACGCGGCATATTTTGCAATCCTGTTGGTATAATAGGCTCATTATACAAATAGAAGTCTTCACTTGCAAGCTGTGTGGCCTTGATTAGGGGAATTGTTTGTGTGAAGCCATTTTGTGTGCCTTCTTTCAAAGTGCTGTTTAATGCTTACCTTGGGGTCTCGAACAAAGTTGTCTCATTCACTGAACTCCTTGCAGTTGTCCAGGCTGAGGAGGAGCTATGAGAAGCTGCAGAAGAAACAACTAAGAGAAACTAGGGAAGAAGCTAACAAGAGACAAGGGGAGGACCAGTTTGAAATGAGCCGACTGACCAGGAAGCTGGAGGTATGTAGTGAAAAAGAAGGTGCTAATCAGAGTTTGTATGTATTAACTGACTTTCTGGGCTTCCATGGTGACTGAATAGTCAACTAGAAGTGGAATGTGAATCCTGCTTAAAAAGTACTCTCTGTCTTCTCTCCAGATGTAGCTTTTCTCAGCTGCTTGTGTAATAAAGGCAGTTTACTGCATTGGGGCCTCTGAGTACACAGGATAAACTATGCTGCTGTTCTTACTCTTAGACTAAATAAAAGGAAGAAGGTGCTGGAAGGGTAATTAATTATGTGAATGGAATGAATTCCAGTGTGGTGAGGTTGTCATCTCACTTCTTTGAGGAGGAGGGAGCTACATGTCAAACTTCTTCTTAGCCCCGTCTCATCTTTTAATCTTTCTGCTATGCTGAGCTCAACTGCACTCAATTTTCTTCTACTGCACCCTGAAGATGTGGCTAACAAACACATCTGACTGACGTAGTGTCCAATTTCTGGAGCAGAGATTAGCATTAACGTAGTTCATACTTGCCATCTTAGTGATTTCAATAGCAGCATGTTTTGGAAGCTAAAGACAGTCTGAATTGTTAAACCTCTGACAGCAAATCCATGAAACTAGCCGTGAATCTGTTAGCACTTAACATTTGTAAACAGCAGTAATTGACACTGATGTTTTAACTCAGGAGGGAACGAAATACAGCAAGCACAGTATGTGAGGGGTTTTATACTGCTGAGTCGGTGCATCAAATGACTGGCTAATGGTTTCCCTGCTGTGGGGAAAGGTGCACGAGGATATGGTGGAGAGAGAAAGCAAACATGGATATGAACTAGAAGGGGGCCTTCTTGTCAACTGCATGGATGTACTGCTCCAAGCCACCCCTGCTGTCCTTGCAGGAGTTTCGTCAAAAATCACTTGACTGGGAGAAGCAGCGCTTGCTTTACCAGCAGCAGGTGGCATCACTGGAAGCACAGAGGAAGGCTTTGGCTGAGCAGTCTGAGCTCATTCAGGTACAATTAATATGTGCTGAAAGTTTTTGTTTTGTTTGTGGCAGCAGGTGGGAGGGGAGGGAGGGGGGGAGAGGGAGAAGCTAATGAAATCTCTCAGGCTTGAATCCAGTTTAGGTTGCCATTGACATGACTTTTAATGTCCTGGTGGAATAAGGTTTACTTGTATAAGTGCTGTATGGAAAAAAGATCTGGAGTCTGTCAACAGAGGTTAGATAGACCTCGTGCAGCTCTCCCTGCCACCCCTCCAATCTGTAGAGAAGATAGCAGGATGAAGCTTTTCCTAGGAGGCAGAGACCACAGCATACGACACTTTAAAACAGCTGTTACATCATATTGTCTAGTTCAAAGCTGCGTACCTCCCCATAGCTGAATATGTACCTTGTAGGTCCAGCTCAGAGAATGATGGTGGAAAATAGTCTTTCCCTACGACAGATACTTCTGCAAAGTACTGAAGTAATAGCAGTTTTCAGCCCCCCTCTTCTTTTTTTTTGAAGTCTCTTAAAGGCAAGAAGTAGTGAGGCTGCTGTTCCTGAAAAGCTAATCGCTCAGTGAGTTAGTGGTGCTGCAGCAGAGCAAGATGAATTGACCTAGAGCACAGCTGTGAAGTCACACTGACACAATCACAGCAGACACTGATAAGAAGCTCTTGCTGGGGGCTTTACACTTAATGGGCTCCTGAGTTGCTCTTGAGTGGAAACTCCTGCAAGGAGGACGTTTGTGATGACAGGATTGAAGCTGGCTCTGACAGGGGGCTTTGTGAGAGGCTGACACTAGGAGATCTGCAAATGCAGAGGGAGCCGTTGAGCAGAAGGTCTTGCTGCTCTGCTGTCTTTGTATCATTGATAGCTCAATTGTCTGAGAACAGATGTGTCCTTGGAGTGTGGGCTGGTATACTGGAGTGCAGAGGAACTCTTCTTACTGTGCGGCAGAAAAACAGGAGTTTGGGGCAATTTTTCTAAGCGGTGGAGATGACTTAGGTGCATAGGTACTGTGAACAGACTGCCTCAATCTTCAATTTCTTTGAAAAGCCCAGCATGAAAGTGCTAAATTTTTGCCTTGAATGTTTCTATGCAGTTTTTATGCTTGGTTGTTTTTCTGGCACAAGGTCAAGCTGAGATCTTTGACCGTGGAGTACTTCCCCTTTCCCTTCTTTCAGCTGGCTTCCCCTCATATCTCTCAGTGCAGCTTAGGGAAGCCTGGCTTTCTTACCCAGTGATGAGCACCTTCCTGTAACGCCGGCAGCCTTAAAGTCAACAAGTGAAACTTGGAATTCTGTGCTGTCCTGCATGTTCTGTGGCTGGAGATAAGAGATAGCTTGAATGTTTTCTTAATGCAGAAATAAATATTCAGGTAGTCTGGTACTCTGGTTTCTTGGGTGGAGAAAGGCTGTACTTTAAACTCTTGCCCCTCCTGATTATGTTTTCTGTCATGACTGTTCAAATAATGAAAAGGCTGTAATCAAAATTATACCATAGTCTTCCAAATGTACAGTTCCTATAGTTCTCTCAGTTATGAGGCATTATGCGTCAGGGAGTAAATCAAGGCATGTGGTGATTCTGAAGCTGGCAGGAATTGCTACTCTTCGAAATTGGGAGTAAAGGACTACTCAAATATTTTGTTTCAGCCTTTAAAAATTACAAGGTACTGTACAAAAAGGGAATATATGAAGTGAATATTCTTAGAAGCTTATGAGAGCTGGCTTGTTAAATTTCACCAGCTAGCTACGTGGAAAGAAATGCTAGGAAATAAAGTATTGTGCCTATAAATAATAGAGCATGTATTGTTTGCTAGTCATATGTTCCTTACAACTTTTTTTTGTCTGCCATTAAAACAATGAAACATTCAAAGTGAGCATTCTCACAAGCTGTTAGAACCAGATATTTACTGCATAAAGCGAAACATAATTGGCTGTTCCATCCAGTTTGGTTTTTCATCTCTTCGGTGGTTGTGATTTTTTCATTGTGCACCAAGAGCTGCTTTCTGTCCTGGTGTGGAATTAACGATTGGGTGATCTCTAGCTTGGTTACGGTGTTTACAAACCTTCTTACATCCTGCCATTTCTCCTGGTCTAGCTTCAGGTTAATGAGCAAAAAATAGTAGGCAGCTTTGTTCTAAGACGGTTCATACTCGGACAACTTCAGTGATTTGAGATCCTCTTTTCCCAGATTCTCTTTGAACCCGTTTTGGAATCAGAGGGCCCCCTCAGGTTTTTTTTATTCTGTTTTCCTTCAGAAGTTTTACCCATCATGTAATGCTGGAACAATACTTTCCCTAATTCCCTGGAAGGTAGTGCTGCTTGCTTTGAGAATGTGGCTCATTACACAGAGAGATCAGTAGTTGTTTTGAATGTAGTTTTGATACACTGTTTTCTATAATTTAGCTTTAATGCAAACCAATTGCTCTTAGCAGACTCAGCTTGCTAATCGGAAGCAGATTCTGGAGTCAGTGGAGCTGGCCAGCCGATCGGAAATCCAGCACTTAACCAGCAAGCTGGAGAGGGCCAATGATGCTATCTGTGTCAACGAGTTGGAGGTGGAGAGACTTAACATGAGAGTGGATGACCTGACTGAAAACAATAGGATGATCCTGGAAGATCAGCAAAGAGTTCAAGAAGAATTAAGGCAATCCAAGAAAATGTTAGAGGTCAGTGGAGGAACTATTAGGAAACTGAATATAAAGCAGTGCTTGTGAGAAGTAGCAGGAAGGTTCTTCATCCCAGAGCTCCTGTCTCTTTCTAGAGCTATTGTAAAGTTCCTGATTGGCCTCAAAGCTGGCTTTGTGCCCTTGGGGTGCTCTGCAGTTTTTCCAGGGGTTCCTTAAAAAGCTGATCAACCCCTCATGACATTACAACAAACTGATTTAGTCCGTCTTGTGACAGTCATTCCTTCTCCCTCCCATGCAGGTGCTACAGGATGAGAAGATGGAACTTAGAGCCACCTTACAGTCTCAGGAAGATTTCATTGACAGCTCCAAGCTGCACCAGGAACAGTTACAGAAAGAGCTGACCAGGGTGACTGAAACTCTTCGCACAAAAGAACTCCTCATCAGGTAGCATCTGTGCCTCACTGCTACTTACGCTCTTGAATCCCAATCTATATTCCAGGTTCTCCCACTGAGGACGGTAGAAGCATTTTCATACAGCTGGATCTGTATTGGTTGATATATAGAATGGTACACTGTAGTTTCTCACAAGTGCTATGCTTCCTTGCAGCATTTGCCAAATTGCATTGCTTTTGCAATCAACTGGTACTTGATGAAGAGTGTGGAAGGAATCAGCTTTCTACTCAGCTGGGTTTCTGGAGGCAGCAGAGGGCTTTTGAGCTTTTCAGCCTTTTTTCCCCCAGGCATTTTCAGTTAAATGCTGAAGGCCTTTCAGGATTTGATAATGTGCTTATTAACATAGGTGTAAGTTCTCACCAATTTAATAAGGTAACTATCTATGTGACAAAATCACCTTGGCCTTCCCCTTCTGCACTGGCATGCAAAAGCTATAGTGTTCTCATGGCCGCGTCCAAAGGTTTTGGCTTATGTTATCTAACAGCCACACTGTTTTTTGCAAGCTGGATGTCTGCTAATGGCAGGGAGACTGGATCAGTGAGGCCAACATCAAAATAGGATGTTGTCTTTTCCAGTCAGCCTGAACTCAAACAGGGGGCTGTCAGCCAGCTGGCATGTTGGTGCATTCACAATGCACACAGGTATCACCTAGTGTTGGGTTTTGTGTATTTTTCAGAGAATTCCAAGAAAATGGTGGTTATATTTCCTGTATTAGTGAACTCGGGCATGACATTTTTGTACTGAGATTAACGTTCATGCTTCTGCTTAGGGCTTTGGAGGAACGCTTGCAGGAGAAGCAATTGTATTCCCCGGAGCTAGACCTGGAGCATATACTATTGCAGCTGGATGTTGCCCAGAAGAAGGAACAGCACTTACAGTCAGAGGTGACTCATCTTGAGAACAGGTAGCTGACTGCTTGCTTTCCCTGGATGTGCAATGAAACTCGGATCATAATATAATACCTAAGATATTGTATTCATCAAGTTAACCAGTCCCACTGATTTTTGTAGGCTTATTTTAAATATCAAAGGGCTGAAGAAATCAACTGCTATTCATTTTGCAGTTTAATAGTGAGACTGTTTTGCTAATTGGTTGGCTGCTTTTCACCGCACACCGTAGGTGTTTTCAGTGTTTTAGCTTGCTTAGGCTTAGCACCTTAATTGGTAATAGGTTAAGGAGTCTTTGTTGGTCAGCTGGTAAGAACCAACTCTAGACCTTACTGTGAAATACGGGTTATAAGCAAGTCTTCCTCTCGGAGTTTGTGGTTTTCAGACTGATGTTCACTGGCAAGTTTGTAATCTTACTATGGTAAAGAAACAAACAAGAAGCAGCTTTTATCTGTTAGATCAGGTTCCTGATCTCTTTTGAAATGATTTTGGTAAACAAAACCAAAGGATTAGTAAGGAACTTTTAGGTTAAGAGTCTGGTTTCTGTTATGACGGCCATAGGAGACTGCTTGGAAGATCAAAGTTTCTCTGACCTGTTCTCCTTCTTGGGGTATTCTAATCTGTAGTTTTACATTTGGCACCCAGCTTGGTGTCTTCAAATGCAAGGTGTGTACAGCTGAGTGAAGAGCTGGATGAGAATATCAAAGAGCTGCAGTCAATGGAAGAACACCATACTGAGTCAAAGGCAGAGATTAAAAAGGTAATGTTGCTTTGTTCCTGGAGAGTGGGAAAGGCACTTGTGGAGTCAGCTGTTCCTGTGTGTGTCATGTGCCTCAGCAGTGCACAGCATTGCACAGTTAGCAAAGCTCCAAATGGCCAGGAGTGTTGTGGAGGCAGTGATATGCTGAAGGACAAGGAGCAGATCTGACAAAGAAGAGTTTGAGAGGATGGGTTTGCAGGTTTCTGTACATGGCTGTGCAGTTTACTTTGTGAGCATCTCTTAGGCCTACCCCTGCTGCACGCAGTACTTGTCTACAGTGTGGAGGTACTTGAATTAGTGCCAGAGGGGCAAATATGCAAAGAAATTAAGGCCTGGAATCCTGAGTGTAAGCCTAATACAGACTCCCAACAGGATGAAGAACGTGGAGGGAATGGGTTTTGCTGTAATATGTCCTATCACACTTGAGACAGGGCTTCAAATGTGTTCTAGTCTGTATGTGAGTAAGGGGGTTTGTTTCAGACTTGATACCTAGACATGAACTCAGGGGCTGGAAGAAATGGAGCAGCTCATCTGCCATGAGGACCTCACTCTAGTGCTCTGTACACCTGAGGGAGGCAAGCCCTCCAAAAGGCTTGACTTTTAATAATGGAGTGGGTCAGTGAGAGCTTTCACTGGAGCGTGATTAGAGTAGAAACCTTATTGGACTTGAGTGAAAAACCTTATTTCTGTGAAAATCTTTCATCCTTTATTCTGAATGTACAAAAGTGCAGATCTTGCCAGAGATGCGTGCTTGGTAACACATCTAAACAGCCACACAATAAATGAATCTCCTATAGGCTGCTAGGGAGGAAAGAGAGATTTATTATGGTTGTTTCTATTTTATATACTTGGGAGGCATTGAGGTGACATGGAGATAAATCACCATATGTATGGTATTTACATGGCTAGGCAGAGATCATCTGGCTCAATTTTCTAAAATGCTTGTAATTCTCAGAAAAATCCTGGAGGTTTGGGTGGTTAATATTTTTGGCTAATGGAATAGAGTACTAGGGAAGAAATTATGCTATGTTGTTCTCTTATGTCACTGAATAAATGCACGGTGTGTCTACCAGAATATTGTATGCAGTTCAAGTCTGCCATCTCAAAAAGGATTGAATAAAACAAGATAAGATATGGAAAAAGATGACCAACAGGATGGAGTGTTTTTTTTACAAGGAACAACTGAATGGAATAGGACTTACCAAACTGGAAAAGAGATAAATGAGATTGAATGTACTAAAAATAAAATCATGCCTGTCATGTGGAAAGTAAAAAGGGAATGATTATTCTTTCATAATGCAGGGACTAGAAGTCATCAAATGGAGTTATGAAAACAAAGAGGTATATTTTTACCCTGTGTATAGCTAGCTTGTGGAAGTTTGCCATGGGTAGCTTTAGTTGCTACAAGCTAATATCAATTCAAAAGACTTAGGACAAATTCATGGAAGAAAAGTCTGGCTAGAGCTATTTAAAGATACCACCTCTGCCTCAGGAAGGCGGAGTGGCATGTTGCAAGGCTGTATTATGAAAGTGTTACTGTGCTTGCCCAGGTATGGTAAAACCTTGGGTATCTGTTGTTGGCCACGAAGGTGAGCTAAAGAGACTAATTTGATCAATTATGGGTCTTCTGGAGTACTCCACAGCATGTAACTTATGTCTTGTCCCAGTTGGCAGTTTATGGTGTGGAAAAGGATTGGGATGAGGTGGTTCTCAATCAAGAAGGACAAGCATGCACAGAGGGCTTGTTACACAAAGCTTTTTGTTTTCTTGTACTTAGATGTCACGTTACCTGTGCTTTTTTGCTGAAACATCTTTTAAAAGCTCATGGGTGGTGTGTGCATATCTTCCTCCAGCTGAAAGAGCAGCTCTCTCAAGCTGAACAAACTCACAGCAGTGAGATAGAAGGGATGAAAAGGGAAATCTCCAGGTTGACACAAGAATTACACCAGCGGGACATCACAATTGCGTCTGCAAGTGGCTCCACATCAGACCTAGAACAACGGCTGAGAACAGAAATCGAAAGAGCAGAGAGGAAAGCGGTGGAGCACAGGGTAAAAAAGGCAGAAGACTCTTATGCTGTCTCTTTAAGGGATCTGAAGGCTTGGAATACCACCCTAGTTTTTAGCTGTGTTAATAGTTTCCTTCTCTCTTCAGCCTTTGAACAAGATTTTGAGACCCTTCTGATGAAATCTAATTTATGGTGCTCACTGAATCTGTCTTGCTGCTTCTTTTCAAACCTGTAACTGGCAGTCCCACAGAATTCTTTGAGATCACTCATGCTAACTAGGCCTGGATGATGACATCTTTGAAAACAAAAGTCAATGACTGTGCATGGTTATTTGAATGGTCTTCTCTATAGGGTCCCTGCAGAACTACCGGACCAAGACTTGCTTCGTACTCATGCTTGAATTGAGGGTGGAAAATGCCTGTAGGGTGTTGTGGGCATGTGTCGTGTTCTTTTTTCTGAGCTTGTTGTTTACCTCTGTTTCTTCAGGTAATTCTGGTCCAGCTGGAAACCTTGAGGCTGGAAAACCGTCATCTCTCGGAGATGCTGGAAAAAATGGAGTGCGGTATGCTAGAGGTATGCATTAGGGACCAGAGATGGGAAGGGCCTAGTGTTGTGTGTCCCCTACTTGGGAACAGTAATAGTCTTTGTCCAGGCCTCTCAAAATGCTTGGTAGAGTTAACTGAACTTAAAACCCAAGTAAAAGGGGCAATTTGTGAGGAAATAGGCTCAGAAATACTGAGCATCTTTTTCAGTCACAGAGTAGTGAGGAGAACTGCGGAAGCAGAGCTCTCATCTCAGTTTCTTCCCCATGGGGTCTGGCCCATGGTGTGTACTACATTTTGTTACATTTCCATTTTATGGGAGTTTACCTTAAACCTCTGATTCCAAATCTGCGATGTCCTTTTGACCTGTCTCAGATCTGTAACTGCTCTTGTCCTTGCAATTTCTGGGGTGAGAGCATGTTCCCCTCCTGGTGAGGAGCCATTCAGCAGGGCCCATCCCTTGTACTCTGCAGGCGAGTTGCAGACTGGGAATATGGGCTGGACACCCTGGGGCAACCCACTGGGAAGGGGCACTCTGATGGGCTCCTGCTGATGTGGCACTCTGGACGCTAGGGGAGACCACCTTGTCCAGAGGGGGGAAAGGGAGCCTGCATGGAAGAGATGCAGTCTTGGCAGGAATAATTCCTTAAAAGTGGTTGATTTTAGTGCTTGCAGGAAGGAAGAAATGGGTAGTTTGCACGTTCTGTCTCACATAATCTGGAATGGATGCCTCACAGGGACAAGGACTGGATTCAGACAGCTGAAAACCTAATGGCAGTATGTCATCAGAGCTTTTCTTCTGTCAGATCTGTGGGAAGGAACACTCAACTCTTAATATTAGTTTGGGGGGATTGTCAAATGTGCCAAGTTCGTGGGAAAGTGTTGAACAGAAGCTTGTGGCTGGTGAGATGGAGAAAAAACAAAGCTTTCTGGAGGGCTGAGTTGAGACTGAAGTGACCTAAGGCCCATTGCTTTCTGCTTGAAGTAAAACTTGATAGCAAAGTGCAAAGCAAGAAACCTGTTTTGTTTTGTTTTTTTTAAAAAAGCCCCACAGCCCCATGACACAGAAGCTACCAATCTTGGTCAGGTTCTTCTAATGCACGTTTGGAAGGTCCATAGATAGAGCAGTGGTGAGAATGAATTAAGCATCTAGATGTGAATTGGCAGAATTGGCAAAAAGAAAGTGTGAATGTCACAGGAGTAGAAACAATGGAAATTATATCCACCTAGCCTAGTAAGAAGATGAGGAGAAGCAAGTTGTTCTGAGTTCCAAAAGAAAAAAAAATAATTCACTTTTACCGGTGAAAGTTTCTAAAGGGCTATGGGTCATCTCAGGTTTGTAATTGTTCCCATAGGCCTTCCCTAATTTGAGTGAGGGGATCTAGAAGTGTTCCCGCAAGCAGCTTTGCTGGTAGATCACATGAAAGGTGGTTTCTCACTGAGAGTGATTACTTCTCATCAACAGCTAAGCCTCTGGGTTGTGTGTTTCTTCAACACGAATAGGAAGTATGTGGCAGAGCCTGCTACTCTGATACCTGCAGAGTTGCTCAGGCTGAGACAGTTTATGGTTTATGGGGGTGCCACCTGAGTGTTCCCAGCTTGGCTGAGAGGCTTGCATCTTAGCTAAGTGAGGGAATACTAGAATATACAGCTGGAGAAGAACTCGAGGTCATCTAGTCCGTCTCATTATCCCAAGGCCAGAGGCAGATACATGTGAACTATTCTTAGTCTGTATTTTCCTGTTTTCAAAAGCACCCAGCGGTGAGAGAGACTTCATTTCCTAGGCAGATCAGCACAGCTTGTCTGGATGCAGACACAATAGGGCATATATAATTGATTTGCTTTTATGAAAGCCTTGAAAATTTTGCCAGTCAAAATTGAGATTAGAGGATATGCCTCAAGGAGTTGCTTGCTGGCCTTTGCTCTGGATTTGACTATGGTGTCTTGCAAATCAGAAATTTTGACTTCAGCGCTTTTCTGTCTATTAGGGAAAAGATGTCACCCCAAGAGCGCTCTGTGAAGACTATGCTATTGAATTAAATAAATTAAAATCTGAGAACCAGCAATTGCGGAAGGATCTAGCAGAGGCCAGAGCAAAACTGGAGTTCACTCAGCGGGTCTGCCAGGATGAACCTAAGGGTGCTGCTCAGAAGATGCAAGACGAAGAGCCTGAGGCCAAGGATGTGCAATACAGGTGAGTATTGTGTGGCCTCAAGGATGCTGCTTCCTTATTATGAAGGAGAACAGAAGACATGGGGATGTATGGGTTTTCAATGACGTGCTTCGTGTATAGTATCTATTGCCAGCACGTAGTACATACAGGAGAACACAAGGACTGTTTTGGAATCTACCTTTATGCTTTAAGTAGTGCAATAGGTTTTAGTCCCAGCTAGTTTGCGTTCTGCAAAGCCAGCTAGTATTTGACTGTCTCTTGGCTGCCTTTGCCTTTTTCTTTGATTGAGAAGCAGTATGTGCTCTTTTTGGTGAAGGGACTAGATTTGGCCCAGGTGGCTGTGGTCCTTTCTTTTGCAGTACTAGGATGTGCAGACTGTAGGTTTTGGTATCTACAATAGCACAAGAGTGAGAGAGAATTCCCCAGAGACTGGACATGCATCTGGAAGTCCTATGGAAACAAGAGCCAGTTTGGATTGCTGGGGCTGTCAGTAACTTGTATGTTAATTGTTATCTCTGCACAAGTTTTTGCTAAAGTTCAGCTGCTAAGAGGCAAACTGTCAAACAGTTATGCGTTCAAACCTGCCTTCCAGGACAAGTCAGGAAGCACAACACAAACATGATGAACAAGCAGAGAGAATATATCACAAGCCTGACGGGACTGTTCAGCATCATCAAGGGGAGCCCCAGAGATGGGGGGCTGCTGAAACAGGAGCTGTGACCTCTGAGACGGGTGAGCTACCAACCCAGACCAGCAGGAAGAACTCCGTGGAGTCACTTGCTTTGGGTGCCCCACTGGGAACAGATTCTTTGCTCCATGTGCTGGATGGAAACAAAGACTTTGCAGATGAAGCATCTAAGCAATCCATCTCAAATCACCAGAGAGAATCTGTGCCTTTGGTAAGCAGTTGTAGAGAAGCTGGTTGCTATTCAACAGCTGAGGATATAACTGGGTTCTCATCTGGCAGAAGGAGCCAGATTTTTGAATGTATGATCTGGCTGGTATGTGTATGATTCTGTAGGCATACATCAAATGTTAAGCAGGGAGGAAAAAACACTTCTGGATGGTTAGTATTTGGACAATGGGAGCTGTGTGGTTATTCTTCAGCATTCTCTGGGGAAGGGCTTTGTGTTTGGTATAACTGCTAAGCTAATTCCAGAAGCTCATGGTTGTCTCCATACTGGTGCTGTACATCAGTGTGTACCATGAACTGCTTCTGTCATGTCAGAATTCTGCTTCAGCTTTTGGCTTGGGTCTGTAGTAGAGGCTCAGAGTGGATGTAGAGTGATGCATATTTCAACATACAGTTTCTGGGTGAATCTGAAAGCTGGTGCCGCACATCTACGTTCACTGTAATGCACAGGGTGAGTTTGACCCCTCTGAATGGGACTGCAGTAGTCAGCACGCTGAACTTAGAGCCACTTATGCTAGCCGATAGGAAAGCCTGAAGTTGATGCTTCGCTGCACAAGGGGAGGCTATTATTTTTTCTAGTCACTGATCACGCTTTTTTAGTAGGAAGCACTGTTGGCACCTTTCCTGTCCTCTTACCTCAGCTCAGCTGCTGGAGCCATTGCCCAAGATACAGGAAACTTGGGACTCAGTCACTTCTTTGGTATTTAAGACTATATATCCCAGTACCATCTGTAATGACCAGGCTGTAGACTGACTCGAGCAGGGAGGGGAATGGAAGATGGACACAGAATAATTGTTATACCCCGTGTAGTAGTTCAGGGAGGGGAGAATACTGGTTGCTGATCCTTGCTCCAGACGTGTTGCCCCTAGCAGTCTTCAGAGTATCTTCTCCTCTGGTTGTGTGTTAGCAGTGACAACAGCTATTTTGATTTGGTGGGGAACCCAGAGAAGAGTCTCTAAGGCTGATGCACAGATAAGTGGAGGCTTGTCAGGTTTGTACATCTTGATGAGGTTTACTACCAAGAATAGGTCTTGATTGTTTCAAGACTAAAGTAGCTTGTGGGCATGTCCAGAAAACAAATGTTGGGAGCTTAGGGAATTGTAATATTCTAAATGGAAACTCTTCAGATTGCAGGATTGGAACTGAAGTGCGAACAGTTCCACTTCAGGGTCTGAGAAGCTCTAGGGCTTGATGTTTTGTAGAAGAGAATGTGCTGCTTTTTGTTCTGAGAGGTAGAAATAAGGCTTCTAAGCAAATGCAAATATTTCTCCTGGTGTTGGCTGGGACTCCCTGCTCATGGTCAGGCTCCAGTGTCTTTAAATCAGTTTCTTTAATATTAAGAGAGGAGAATTCTCATCAGTAGGCAATAGTGGGGTGCTTGTTATCTGCAGCCTTTTTTCTGCTTCCCTTTGTTCCTGGCCGCTGATAGAAGACCAGAAAACCACAAGACTCCAGGATTTGGAAGTAACCAGTTACATTTTCTTGCCAAGACACTGGGGCAAGTTTTCTGTAACAGAAAGCAGTCCCTTAGTAACTATAATTCACCTGCCAGCCCCTGTGCAGGAAGCTTCTCTTCATCAACTTGTAAATTAAGGCTAGTTTACAATGTTTTTTGTAAGTTAAGAACTTGTGGGTAAGTGATGTGAGTAGCAGGAATAGTTCTTGACTGTAAAGGTAAAAATCTGGGGTAGTTTATTGACCATTGCTAGCTGAACTGAAGTGATGTTCAGTGAGCTGCGATGGGAGTTTGGTCTGTACTTCCCCTGTGGGACTGTAGCAGGAACCTGTTATTTCAGGGAAGAAGAGGAGGTACATAACAGAAAGCAGAGATGTCCCCAGTGCTCATTCAGTCTGGCAGTTCTTTCCCTTCTCTGGAACCCATATTCTGAGATGATACTGCTCACTGCGATTTTTATGAAGATGGGGAGCAAGATGTAGACCTTAAGTGTGAGGCTGCACTAACACACCCAGGACAAAACCTGTGGTATTTTGTAGTGACCTTCTCTAGACTTATGCTATGATTGCACATGCCATGTCATTCCCTCCCATTATTTGAAGTGGAGGGGCTGGTAATTGAAATGAAACTCCAGTTCCCCTAAGTAAACAGTTGATTCCTATCGATACCTCTGGGGTCAGGGTTCTGCCTGTGAAGTGCAACAGTTCTGTAGGCACATGGAGAGCTTGTTTCTGTTCAGCACTAGCCCTCCAGTGCCTTAGAGAGGGAAACGGCTAGAATGGGAAAGTTAACGTGTGCTGAGGCACTGATTTTACTCCTTGCAGTTTTGGCAAAGGCTTGGGAGGCTTTCCCTGTTGGTTGGAGACTGTTGGGAGGGACATTTACCTATGATACAAGCATGAGATCTGAGTTCTCAGTCTGTCCAGTAGGACAGAAATGACACATGAGCCCTTTAGAATTGTATTTAGTTGTGTGGTTTGCAGATCAGTAGTGTTTCTGGCTGAAACTTAGAATGAAAGAATACCTGATATCCCTTTGTTTCCCTTTAGTGCCCCCTGCCTACAGCTTCAGTTGGATTGATAGCTGCAAGGTACCTGGAAGAGGAAGAACTGAGATCCCAGCGTATACTGGAGTGCCTAAATGCTCACATTGAGGAACTGAAAAAAGAGAGTGACAAGATAGTGAGACAATTTGGACACCAGGAGTAATGTTTCTGACTGAATTTGAATGCTGGTTTACTGACGTGGTTCCAGACTGTGACCGGGGAGGTACCTGTAAACCAATTGCCATTGGAGCTTCAGTGAGAGTCCGTATCTCCTGCTTTGAGCTGAATCAGCCAGATGGATATTGAGGAAAGGAAACTCCTCTCTAACATGTTTGATCTGAAGGAGGGTATTACACCACAAACACTTTAGTTGGCTTGCTGTAGGTCTGAAAGCTGCATCAGAGGTGTGTGTTGGTGCACTCACTCACAAAGAAATGACAGCGGTTTTTAGAAGCAAGCCATTTGCTAATTTTAATGTAAAGTGTTTTAAGTATATTTTATACATGTAAAAGCATTGAAATAAAAGAGAATGGAAAAACACCTCTTTTCTTGTTCATACAAATACACAGAGTAAATTTCTTGTGGCTTATCTTGCCTTCTCATCAGGAACTTTGATCAGCACCTTTTCCATCCTTTCCCTTCCAGAGTAGCTATGTTCTTCAAGGAACAAGGAATGTAATTCCTCTTTCCTTTATGCTATCTGTATTTTCTCCAGTTAATTTCCCCGTAGTGGAATTTCTTAATATTTCCTGGTTCTTGCAACTTCTGCCCTTTACTGTTTGTATAGTATCTGGTGTCTTTATCTTGCCTTGCAGTTTGCTTGATACTGCAATTTTGCTCGGTGCAAAATAGCTGAGGAATGAATGGCTGAATCCTGATTGCGATCACAGCTCTTATAAAAGAAAGGAGAGTAGCTGGAACTGGAAATGAAAATGAGTGGGATGAGAACCCACAAACAAGTGAGATTCATCTGCACAGCAGACGTAATTGCTGCTGCTGTGTAAGCTGGTATCAGCCCGTTTTGAATCTAGGCAGTCTCGAACACTGTCCAGTTCAGTTGAACTGCTGCATTAAAATATGTCTGTGACCTGTTTTGAGGAATATATTCAGTCCCTCCTCAAGGAAAGTAAGTTGTTAATGAGTGAGCAGAACCTGTTTGCTATGAACTTGCCTTTCTTCTAGGGATATTCTGCAGTTCTTCCTGTGGGTGAGCCTTCGCAGCCTTTGTACAGGCAAACCTAGGGACGGAGACGTCCCTTGTCCTTGCCTGTAAGCTTCCTGTTCCTTTCTGTCAGCTTCACCTTGTCCTAGAGCAGCTTAAGGCTGACAAGAAACAGGAATTCAAAAGCAACATACGCATGCAAAAACCAACCAACCAATTAGGCAGATGAGTTAAGCAAAGCTGATGCCTGTCTGCAGACTGCAGCCTCTTTGTCATGCCATAAAATGGGGCTGCACTTGGTCAAGCCATTTTCCATTCCAGAGTTGAAAAGCATTTGAATCAACAAGTCCTTTTATCTTGGCTTTCTTCTGGAGTTCTTTGAACAAGGATAAAACCTTCCAATCCATTCTGGATTCTCATTGCACAGTCCTTGTAATGAGGCGTTGAACTGCCCACAGCTGGGGATAAACTATGGTTGTGCATTTTGCACATAATCAGCATTGGCCTCGGTTGCTGCTCAGAGCTGCCCACGGGTGAGCATTTTTGGAACTTCCACCTGAAGTATCCAGATCTCAAATATGGTCATGGGGCATTTTGACAAAAACTGAACAGCTAAATAGAACAAACTTGTTTCCCCTTCCTGCATGAACCTATAGGTCCAATGTGTGATATGCCAGAACTCTCAGGTATTCCTCATGTCCTTCAGTGGTGACAGCAATACCATTTTTTAAATGATACCTTACAAACCATTTTGTATTTCCTGAAGATTTATTAACTAAGTTACATCATGGACTAAGTGTTTTCAGAAGTTCAGAAGACATTTTGTCTTGTTAGTGATGTTTGCTTCCATGTCCCTTTCCTTTGGAGATATTTGACAGTTAATCTTCATGCTGGCAGAAGTGAAGAGTCAAAGCGAAGATGATATATTTGTTTAATTAGCAGCTATAATCCTACAGTATTTATCAATTTCTAATACATATAATAAGCAGCTTCATTCAGGGAGTAGGCTGTAAAAATTTGATCTAAAGAATAAAATTTGCAACAAGGGAACTGCTGAATTAATTCTCTATGCTGGTGTATGTGCTCTATCTTTCCCACCTTCTCTCCTTGCAGACATACAGTGCCACAGACTTCTGCGTGCCTGCTGTTTCTGGAGTTGCTGTGCAGGGACACCAGGAGAGGAGGACAGAGGCTGAACAAGGCAGTATGATGAATTGAACAGTTTTCTGCTCTCACTGCACTGCTCGTTTTTTAAGCACATGCCTTTCTCACAGCCAGCATGGAAACAGCAGAGCATCTAATTGTATGCTAACCGCATTTGTTCCATGGGAGAGGAAGCTAGCTCGTGAGTGGATGAAGTGCAGAGATACACTTGCCAGAGATAAAAACTTCTTCTACACAAATGTAATTTACCTTCACTGAGAAACAAGATGTTTGCAAAACTGAGTGATCTGAATTCATAGTGCTGAGTAATTGTGCCTCTCGGTGGTGGAGGGATTACAAAAACTGTTCAGTCCTAAGACCTGCCAAGGGAGAACTCTGACTGCAATGGGAGAGCTGGTGGTCCCGAGATAACCAAGAAGAGATGTTCTACAGGTGTTAGACTCTTGACTGTGCTGAAGAATGTGCATTTTGTATGAGGGGGAGGAGAAAAAGACTTGTTTATCCTGGAGGAAGATGTCACAGCAAGCACAGATTTCTGAGGTGCTTTTATCTGGGCCTGCAGGGTTTCTCAGGCATTCTTCTCTGCCTTTGCAGTGTCAAACATCCCTTGAAATAATCACCTGGCCCTGGCAGCTTTATAATTAATGAAGCTAGAGAGGGGGTTTTTGTGTCTTTGAACTCATGCCTTCAATAGCACCAAAGAAATTCTTACACATTTGCAGGGCTGAGCCAGATGTTTGTTTTCTGTTTGAAACAAAACTGTGGAAATTTATTTGCAGTACTTACGTTTGTACCAGCCTAGCATCTTGAAAGTGGGAAGCTGTTGCAGGCTCTGCATGTCTTTAGTGTGCTACAGATGTTCTTCCATGGGTGTGACGGTGCTTTGGGTCACTCTTGCCGTTGAGGGGTTAAATGGGTCCGTGCCTGTATACATGTGTATAGCTGCAGGGGTCTGGGTTTTGCAGCGTTGTGCAGGGGGTGGAGAAAATATTCCCTGAGATCTTGCTAGGTAGGGGGCAATAGGGTATAAATTGGCTTCTCTACTCCCTTGGGATAATTCCCCGCCCCCTGCCATCTTGAGGCAGAAATGGAGACTGTGGGGTTGGAAAGAGACCTTATGAAGGGGAGTTGTTGAGCCGAGGAGCAGGGACCACATTCATACTTGCATAGCCCTGCAAAAAGAGGCTTTACCATGGCTGTCCACTAGTTGCGCCTGCTTGTGTGTGACTAAGTATTTGGTTGCATGAAGAGTGCGTGTAGTTCAGTATCCTTGACCCCGTTACGTGGAAAAAGTAGTTTTCTTTAGTTGGTAAGCTCTCTGGGATGCCTCCTTATCCTCCCATTGTGAGAAGTGATGTATTTGACTGGATCAGTTTGACCTGTAACATGAAAGCTACTGAAATATGTCCTCCTTGATCTGACAAACGGGATCTCAGAAAAAAGAATTCTGCTAGTCACCAAAATAAACCAAGGCTGTCTGTGCTTACAGACGAGGCTTGCTTTAGCCTTCAAGGTCCTAAGCAATCAAAAAATCCTCGAGTCTTTCTTGCATCTGCATCTGAGCTGTTCAGTATGTGTTGCTATCCACGGAGTGGATGCCTGCTGGGCTACAAGGCTTGTTAGTCTTCCTGCAGTGAGGAGCTGCTGCTACCAGTTTTTGAGGGCAAAGACGCTTAACCATTTGGAGGAGGACTTAAAACCTACTTTTATGTCACATGTGGAGCCTCCTTGTCTCCCAAGAACAAAAAGGACCCCAAAGCATTGCTGTACTCCTAAAGTAAGCTTTGTTAGCTTACATGTTGTGTTTATACTTGCAACTCATGTCTGCAGTAGCCTGCATCCTCACTGAGACTTCTGCTACTTGAATATGGCCCCAGGTACCCTGCACACTCACACTGCTTGCTTTAAACAGGGACTTAACCCTGGATGCTGGAGTAGAAGGAGTAATGTAGGAGGGATCAGAGGCAGCAAGCCTGCTGCAGATGGGCAGCCCTTCACTATCCTGTACAACTTCTGCCACCCAGTCGCTGAGGAGGAGGGGAGCGTAGGAACAACCCTCGTATTTTCTGTGGAAAATACAGCAGCTTTGTGAAGAGGAATTCATGTCATTTGTCAGTGAATCACAGAATCACCAGGGTCGGAAGGGACCTCTGGAGATCATCTAGACCAAATCCCCTGCCAGAGCAGGGACACCTGGAGCAGGTTGCACAGGCTGGCATCCAGGCGGGTTTTGAATGTCTCTGGAGTTGGAGACTCCACCACCTCCTCTGGGCAGCCTGTTCCAGTGCTCTGCCACCCTCAAAGTCAAGAAGTTCCTCCTCATGTTTAGATGGAACTTCCTATGGTCAAGTTTGTGCCCATTACCTCTTGTCCTAGCACTGGGCACCACTGCAAAAAGACTGGTTCCATCCTCCTGGCACCCTCCCTTTAAGTATTTACAAGCATTGATGAGATCCCCCCTCAGTCTTCTCCACTCCAGACTACAAAGACCCAAGTCCCTCAGCCTTTCCTCATAAGAAAGATGTTCCAGCCCCCTAATCATGAAATAGAATGCAAAAACATACAGGTTTATTTCAAATTCAAGCTCAAACATAGTATCTCTTGGGTCATGCTAACGCTTATGGACATCTGAACGATTTATGAAAATATTGCTTGATCTTATGATGTACATTTGGGAGATTCACTAGAAGACCACTTTTGCATGTAGGGGTTTTCCAAGAGTACAGCACCAGATAGTTTTTTACACAGTAACAATGTCACTCAGCCTGCTATTCCACATAACCCTTTAAGTCCTTTAGTTGCAGTATTGCATAGACAAGTTGGAGTAAGGAGTGATTTTTTGAGAACGTTATTCTCCATTTTACTGTAGTCTTAGTTATGGAAACACCTATATGCTTGAGATATGATTACAGTGTTAATATTGCAGAAAAAAGTGTTTACAATTCAAATACTCTAATATAAAAAGGTAAAAATGATTTTGTTTATTGTATTTAAGAGTCAGTGTAAAAAGTCATTTCGCAGTATCACTTAAATTTGTAAGACAATGAAGTGCACAAGAAAACTTTACGTCGTAACTCCTTCTAACACTTCTCTCTCCTGGGATGTATTTTATAACTTGCCTAAAGATACACGGAAACTTGGTTTAAATATCCTGAAGCTCCTCATGTCCAATATTGCTGCTCAAAACCAGGGTGTACTTTCTGCATCCTGACCCATAACTAGGTGGATTCTTCTCGAAGTAGCCATTGTAAGACTTTTCTTATGGTCCATAACTTGGAAACTAGCAATTGCTGCTGATACTGAATGACCTATGGCCAGACAGTCAGTGGTTTTCTTCAAAATCTTTGTCTGGACAGTATTGCTGAAACACAGGTGAGGGTTTTATTTAATTTCTTCCACTGCTGCTCCCTTCATAACAGGATTTTCTGCTTCTTTGAACTTCTTTGAGCCCTTGGTCTTGCAAAAGCCTGCAAGTGTTGTCCTGCATTTGTTGAAAGAACAGGTTTGATCGAGAGAATGAGCGATCTCCTCAAGCTGCATTGGTTTTGGGCACGTTGGAAAGGTTGGTTCATGCAGGTGAGTGAAAGAACAAAGGAGGGGTGTTACTGGGTCTCAACTTCGTATTTCAGGACGTGTGAGTAAAAGCTGTGGTTAGCATTCTCGTGCACCATCACAAACACCTCTCTGCATCCCGAAGTGTTGCAGGTTCCCTCCCAGTAGCCTCTGCTCTGGGTGAGAGGGTAAGTGTTCTCAGCTTGAACTAGCACCTTTGCTATCCCATGCATTTTGAGTTTAAATTGCACGTTGCGATTTGCCGGCAGCAAGCCGGAGAGCGGTTCCAGTATTTCATAGTCTTCCGCCCACTTGCTGTAGCTCTGAGGGAAAGCTGGCCACTTCACTTCAGTGTTCAGGCAAGTGATGAGGTAGTTGAAGACGTAGTCGTAATTGCCAGGATCTGACTTCTTCTTGGCATAGATTTTGAGAACAAAGTTCCCTGCGTGGGGGAGATGGATCTTCAACTCAATTTGGTTCCCACGATGGATTTGCATCATGTGCCGCCTTCTCATATCCTCTGTCAGGCTGCTGTTATCAGAGTGCAGCGAGGCTAAGACGCTGATGTCTTTGCCTAGGGTGAAGGTGACAGAACACCGCCCGTCGTTGGTGTGAATGATGGGGTTGGGGTGTGATGGCCTCAGGAACCCTTGCCGCTCTGTGAACCAGCTTGGTCCAACAGGCTGATGCAGGTCCTTTGGGAAACGCATGGCCTTGTCCACAGACTTGCACTCTACGACATATTCTAACACACAGTTGTAGACATCTTCTAAGGCTTTGGAGGGCTTGGCAAAGATCTGCAGCTTGTGACTCCCTGTCTTCTGTGGGTAGATATCCAGCTTCATTCCGTGTTTTTTCAAAGTCATTAAACCGTGTTCATCTGTTCCTTTCAGCTTAAACGTAAATAATGTGGCAGAACGGCAATCCACTGATACAGAGGCTTTTCCATTTACTATGGAAATACAAAAGCAAAGAAACCGCATAGGAGTTTCAGTACATTTTTTGCATGTACACCCTGTTCTGGGAAGACTAATCTGTCCCAATAAATTGCTGCTTCTCTAATAGTAAAACAAAGAGCTGCAATTGACAGGTCAGAGCTTGTCAGCTGTCTGCTTAGACCAGCGTCCCTCAAAAAGAATGAGGTGAAGAGTGGCCTTTGTTTTGGAGATGTTCATTTATCCTATTTTGATACACACTGAAATGGAGCTGTGGTCCTATAGAATTTGAAAGCCTGTGTGAAACGTAACTGAAAGTACTGTCAGCCCATGTGCTCAAGAAGGGCTTAATTAGATAGGATTAGACCTGATTGCTAGTCCAGTAGCTTCAGAGAAAGCTTCAGAGAAAAATGCAGGAACCCTCCAGTACATAGATAATATAATAATATAATCTGCCTCCCTATAAGCCTGTTCCCAAACAGCTTGAAGTCCTAAAATGTTGTTGCCTTTAAGTTTTAACTCTGTGTTCTTAGCATTCATACACTAGCTATCTAGTTGAATACCTGCAGCTCTTCTAAAATCTGAGGAAGGTGATCTTAAATATGGGCCCTGTAGTTCAGTGGTGCTACCTGAAGAGTTTTGTGTTAAAAGAGCTGCCGGACTTACTTGGGGTGATGGGTATTGCATAAAGAAGTGCCTGTTTATCCATCATTCAGTAAGTCAAACTTTTGAAACATTGTAAAAGGTGTTAATCTCATTTTCAAGCCAGAGTTGCTAATAAATAATAGTCATACTTATTTCGCACCACTGATGCTGGCTGATAGAGTAACTCATCCTCAGCTGCTGACTGAGCCTTTCTTTTAGACCCGGGGGCTACAACAATTTTTTTTCACAGCCTGAACAAACAAAGAGAAAGAAAAAGAGAAAGAGAAAAGACTCTCCTCTGCCCTGAGAGCTTTGAGAGCACTCTGTTTGCTAGAACCGAGCTGGAAATGTAATTTGCTCCCGGTATGACAGTGTGCGGTGGATGCAGGGCTGTGTAAGGAGAGATGCTCGGCAGCTTGCCCTCCACAGGGTGTTACCTGTTTGGATGACGGCTGTCTCCGGCTGTGCGGTCAGCAGGCCCAACATGTAAAAATTACTGTTGTGCAGCATGTTGTTCTCAAAGTCTTTCAGCGTCAGGGTTGGTTGAAGAAGCTGCCAGTTACTGTTATCTGGGAAGTGATTGTTAATGAAGAGAGCCGGGTGAGTCAGAAAATAAAACTCATTGTACCTGGAAGAAGGAGGAAGAGATTAAAGGAAAATGAGTAATTATAAATAGTTAATTCTTCCCTTTCACAGTGGTGGTGGTTTCAGCAGGAGGAAGTCAGAGTGGTTTGGGCTGCTGAGAAACTGAGGTCGGTGTGAAATTCTCCAGGCAGAGAAGGAACCTCAGCTTTGGTCTTCCATTTCCAGGGCAAGCGCTGAGCTGATAAATACCCTTATCAGGGTATTTTAGCAAGCGTATTTGCACTATCTCCTGCAACCATGGGCTCCTTATGAAAGAGGGAGGCGCTGCTTGTTGTTTGGAAGTGTGGAGGCACCACCTCTCAGGCAGTTGAAAGCTAGGAATCAAGTGTGACATAGTATTGCATAAACTGAAGATGTGATAAGCAAAATCAGTTGACTTTCAGCAGTTATGCGGCTGGCTGCTCAGGGCCGTTGCCTTTCTAGAGGTACATGCTCGGTCCCTTGTATAGGCAGCCCAAATACTGTGCTCAGCGCTTTGGGTCTTGCTGTGGGACCTAAAATTTGTCACATTTGGTGTTTCTTATCACAGCCATCAGTTTTCTTATACCTTTGGGGTAGGTTTATGTATTAACATAGAGGATGGTTTCTTTACCTGAAGGTGAACTTTGTGAAAGAATCATCAACAGCACCACTTCCCCAGGTGCTATCAAGTAAATGCCACCTTCCATCAAGGTAAACAGCATTCCAGGCATGGTCAGAGTCCCCTGTGAAGGTCTGCCCCATCTTGTACCCGTAACCCTTAGAGTATCCCGATAGCTTCATGCACTGGATTCCTGCAATACTAAAAGGAAACAGTAAGATGTAGAAGGAGACTTCTGTTTTAAACATGTCAGCGTACGTTTGTGGAAGGACAAAAGGAGCAGTGAAGTCCAGCATGTCTGCAGAACTGCAGCCCTGTGGGCCAGCTCCATCAGCTCCTTAGGTGCCTCCTTGCAGTTGAGTCCCAGTGGAGTTAGGGTTTTTAAATGTCTTCATGTCCAAGTGTACGTCTCCTGGAAAACTCAAACTTCTGACCGTGTGCTGGTTTGAGCGACACAGGACTAATTTATCTTCTAATGCATGGGAAAACTGCACTTTTAGAACACTCTAGTGTCTGAATGTGTGAAAATATTGACTTTATAGCCAGCTATGGTGTGTGGGTGTCAAGGTCTCAGTGTTTTCAAGCTGGCCAGGTGCAGGGATGAGGAGGAGCGAGACCCGGGCACTTGACCCCAGCTGGCCAACAGGATTATTTCATACCATGAAGGGTGTATTCAATAGAAATTAGAAAGTTTGCTGAGGAGTTCTCTCTCTCCCTTGATGGCAGTGATCCAGAGAACTCCTTGCCCTGGTGCCAGAGCCCTGAGCCCTTCCCTTCCTCCCCAAGCCGTAGCGCTCGCAGGGTCCCACATTGGCTGTCCCTTGCTGGGAGTGCAGAGCTTCCTATGGATAGAATGGGCTGAGTATAATCCTGGTATATCTTATATTGGTATCGGGATCAATATTGGTTCTTTAGTGTTATTAATGTTAATTATTTATTATTATAATTATTCTATTAAATCTGTTTATATTTCAACCCTGGATTTCCTTGTTTTTTTCCCGCTTCCCCTTCCTGGGTGGGGAGGGGTCATCAAGTGAGGGAATAATTGTCTAAATGACAATAAATTGTTGTGAGTTTCTCAAAATGTAGCACCCTGGTGACAGACTACTGTGGTAAATATCTAGGTTATTACATCTAGAGACAGGCAAGTTCTCCCCTTTGACCACTGACATCCTGTAGAGACTGTATGTTTCTGGGCAGTGCTAGAGAATGGCTTCATATGGGGTGGGCATGTGAGAGTAACCCAAGGTTGTGATGCCTGAGGTGTTGTGTAGGGGCCATTTTTTCTTGCAGGCTTTGCATAGGCACTTGGCAAGAGCATCCCACTGCAGGAAGGGGCTTTTCTCTTCCAGTTTTTGCACATTCCCTCTCTTTTTGTCTGATGCACTATCAATTCAACGTTGTTAGAGGAGGATGACAAAGAAGAAGTGTGCTTAATTGCTCTCTGTCTTGTTACTCAGTGGAATCCCTTTGATGCTGTCCACAATTAGCCCATGTAATTATAAATTAAAAGTGCGTCTGTTCATGCTTGTGTTCTCTCTGTGATGGTAGGCCTGGTGTTTGACACCAACTAAGATATCTTAGATCTCACGGGATTGTGCTTGCTGATTTAGTTTCCTTGAAGAGTGAGCTTGTGGTTGTCCAGGGCACAAATGATTAGTCTCTTTATAAAAAAATAATGAATACCTGTGTTGATGTGTAAATAAGATTTAATTAAGCACTGTGTTAATAAGCTCTCTGCTGTTGATAGCAATGGATTCTAACATTGGTATCTTATTTCAGCATTAATCTAAAATTGCTTTACTTAGAGGATTGTCTTTTGTGTGGGATGGTATTGACATTTTTCCTCTTCATTGAAAAGTACATTAAATGGAACAGCTACCTTAAGTAATAAACTGTGCGTAGTTCAAGAAAAAGATTGTCTGCATAATGTAGGTTTAACTCAGAAGAGAAGTGATATTTATGGAGAAGATAATTAGCATGGTTGTTAAGAAGTTGAGGTCTGATAACAGATCCTGGCTGGTAATTGGCAGTGCAGTAGTGCTCATAGGGAGGACTCCTGTTTTCACGCAGATGATGCTGGTTTAAAGGGGAGGTGGGCACTTCAGCTTCTCATACAGGCTTACTGAACTCAAACCTGGACATCTTTGTGTCACGTAGTTATTTGACACTCTTTCTTTAAGAGTATCAAATTAAATTCTTAAATTCTTTCTTAAATTCTTTAAGAAAGAGTACGAAAAATAGAATCACAACTGCAAAGGGCTGATATAGAGCCAGCTGGGAGCTCGGGTTGGGTAGCCTGCGGAGAGAAGACCAAGTTATATGGAGAGCCATCCTGCTAATGATGGCTAGCAAGGAGGAGAAGGGAGCGTGCAAGGCAGCTCTCGTGTAGTGTGGGCTGTTACGCAGCCATAGTGAGGTGCTGCCTGTCACACGACGTATTCAGAATGAAAGTGGCAAGACTGGAAGGAATGCCATTGAGAAACCTGGTGTCGCAGGTGGTCGGTAAAGTCTTTGCCAGCCCGCAGTCGCCTGTGAGCCAAATTCTAACGTGGAGCTGGGCAGTAAATCTGGAGCAACTCCGCTGACAAGACTGGTGAGAGCTTGGATTTACATGATGTAACTGAGACTAGAAGCTGGCCCAGGAACTTTCAGGAAGATTTGATCCTAGGAGTTTCAAAGGGGCCTAACAGAAGCTAAGTACCAAATTCCCAAGAATTTCATGGGGATTGGCATCTAATCCTTCTAGACTTCTCTAGACATTCTTGTTAGCTAGGATATTCATAGAGAACATTAAGGGACGAGTTCTGCCCTTCGTTCTCCCTGTGCTGTCACTTACAGTGAACGTTAGCAAACCAGCAAGAAGAGTTTGTGCTTGGATGTGTTCAAAGTTCCCAAAAGAAAGGTCAGAGCATTTAAGCAGTGGCCTCACTAACAATGGACAGGCAAAAAGCCAGGCTAAAACAGCCTGTGAAAGAGCAATCCTGTATTGGTGAAAAGAGTGATCATGTCTCCATTCTTGTGTAAATGACTTTATACAGAAAAATTAACCAGGCAAAGAGAAGATTGAGAAGATCTCCAGAAATGCTTGAAGTGACCACGTGATGGTAGAAGAGGACCTAAATACAAGGTGGACTGGAAGAACTGAATTAAGAAATGGCTGGCAAAATCTTCTTGGTGCAGCAAGGAAGTTAAAAGCTAAGTTGCTGTTCTGCTTCAAAAAGAGTAGGAAATAATCTGGATCTTGCTACAGGTGTCACTGAAATTCAATGGCACCTTCTTCCCTTTGATTTCAAGTTGACTTTGATGGTTTCATCTAAAAAAGAAGCAAATCTGGCTTCTCCAGAGGGAGACAGAATGGTTTATACTTGTGGTAGGTAGGTGTACACTCCTGTGCCTGAAAAGAAGGAAAGCTACTGACTGTAGAAAACAGGAAAAGCAAGAGGATGTGAAACCTGGATTATTTGCAGACTAATTATGAATAAGGAGCAGCTAAGCGGTCAGATCCCCTGTAGGGAGTGTGGGCAGCTTTGCTCCCAAAGGTTGGTGCTGAAACCTCTCAAGTGCAAATAGTTGTTTTACCTTCATCATTAATTCTGGTAAGGGAGTTTCTCCCCAAGTCCAGACTGCTAGGTTTTGCCCTAAATTGAATTCATGAATTTACACTCCCAGATTCACTTGGCCATGCAACCTCCTCAGGTTTGATCGTCAGCTGAGAAGCCAGTTCTTGCTAAATGCTGCTAAAATATTGGTCAGAAGCCCCTGTTTGCATTCATTGCTGTTACGCCTGATGTTTGGAAACTGATGTTTTGTGGCCGGCTTCCCACTGTGTGTGCCCACCTTTCCCCTGTGACAGGAGGCTCAGCTAATAGGAAGAAGTATGGCTGCCAGAGCTGTGGTTGGAGCTGATGGTGTTGTGTCTGCGACAGGAACTCTTCTCTCTGCTGGTACTGGGACAAGTGGGTCTCAATCAGTGTCAGCTGTTGACTTCAGTGGCACCGTTGAGGGAAACCCTCATGACTGGCAAATTGGGTTGTTTGTTAAAGTTGCCTCAGTGGGAGCTAGCAAAAAAAAAGGAATGTTAAAAGACCTTTTTTACCCCAAAAACTTGGCTCTGAAAAACCTTTATATAAGAAGCCTGCTCTTTGCCTCTTGCCTTTGTGCTTAGACTCAGCATAAGACTTGAATGGTACACAAGAAGAAGGGATGAGGAGATCAGAGGTCCCCTTAAAAGAAAGAGGTGTCTTTAGTTACAGTTTCTCAGGAAAAGAGCTAAACATTTAGCTAGTATTTGAGAAAAGTAATAGGCTGGATGACTGGGAGGTTTCCCAAATCACAAAATGAATAATCAACCTGGAACTGAGGAATTAAGAGTAAATCAACAGAGCCTTTACATAGTAAAAGATATCCTTGGAAAGATTAATGTTTTAATGAACTAAACATATGCTTTTTAATGAACAGATACAAATTTCCCCCACTTCTAACTGCTAATAATTGTTCCATAAGATGCAGTTATAAATTCATACTTCATTATCCTATTTCTGTATTTTACTCTTTAGAAAGTGAGATCAGATATCGTGGGATATGCTGGTGGTTGGAAGCATGTACCACATTAGCATCTGGCACAGGATTACAATTTTTAAAAAAAATCTGTCCTTTTCCCTGTAGACTTTGTTTGTTTCATGGCAAAAACCTTCCCAAATCTTTTTGCATGGTGTGGAAAGCCAATTGTTACTTACACGTGCCAATTACTGACTGGTCTTTAATTTTTTCCAAAGCTATCTTATAAATGGAAGCTGCTCTGCTGAGAAGGTGCTCCCTGGGAGAGTCACCTTGCAAGCCCATGCTCTTAGGAAAGCACACCGTTGCTTTCTGGTATTAGGAAGCCCCTTCCAACTTTGTGTCCTGGAGTCATCAGGTCCAGTTTTCTCCTCTTGGATGACCCTTCTACATAAGGTGGTCCCAAACTTACCAGGCACCTTCATTGCCTTCACTACTCCTCTAAGCCAAGCAATGTGCGCTGGCAGCCCAGGCGGCCAACTGCATCCTGGGCTGCATCCCCAGCAGCGTGGCCAGCAGGGCGAGGGAGGGGATTCTGCCCCTCTGCTCCGCTCTGGTGAGACCCCACCTGGAATACTGGGTCCAGCTCTGGAGCTCCCAACAGAAGAAGGACATGGACCTGTTGGAACAGGTCCAGACGAGGCCACGAGGATGATCAGAGGGCTGGAGCACCTCTGCTCCAAGGACAGACTGAGAGAGTTGGGGCTGTTCAGCCTGGAGAAGGGAAGGCTCCGGGGAGACCTTATAGGCCCTTCCAGTATTTGAAAGGGGCCTACAAGAAAGCTGGAGAGGGACTTTTTACAAGGGCATGTAGTGATAGGACGAGGGGTAATGGCTTCGCACTGGAAGAGGGGAGATTTAGATTAGATCTCAGGAAGAAATTTTTCACTCTGAGGATGGTGAGACACTGGCCCAGGTTGCCCGGGGATGTTGTGGCTGCCCTATCCCTGGAAGTGTTCAAGGCCAGGCTGGATGAGGCTTTGAGCAACCAGGTCTAGTGGGACATGTCCTTGCCCATGGCAGGGATGTTGGAACTAGATGATCTTTAAGGTCCCTTCCAACCTAAACTGTTCTATGATATTGCGTACAGCTGCAAGAGGCGAGATGCTGCTCCTTGCTGTGGTGCTTGAGGGTTGCCCGGCACAGTAGCCATCTCCTTCCTTTACTGGATTCGAGAAATGGGAAAGAGAAGGGATTTGCACTGCATTCATATGCAAGGCGCCTGTGCTCCCTGCCAAGGAAGGGGCTGCCTCTTCTATGCAATGGTTTTGTGACTGTAAAGTCCTGCTTTGTGGGGGAAATCCCACTCATTTGTGCAACTAATCCCCAGTGACGTCAACAAGGTTTTGTAGGCAGAGAGTGGATTTTAGTTATTGAATACTGATGTAGCTGCAAAATGGGAATTACAATATTAGCCTCAATGGTGATGCGCTTTGAGATTGCCTGCTGTAAATGCTGTGCTGTGTGAGGCAGTGTCCCTGTGGTAATTCCGTAGTGGAGGGGAGAGGGCATCTCCAGAAGGTTTTGGGAAAGCTCCTTCTGGGACTGTACCTACCTCTTGCATGGGAGCATGCTGGAGACAACACTCCTTGTTTCAGTCTTGCCATGCTTTTAACCTTCACATGCAGATACCCGAAGGAAAAACAGCCTCTTCTAACCAAATTAGCTCTGTGTTTTCATCTGCCATTATGTTAATGCAATGCGAAGCTCAGCAGATGGCACAAAGTAAATTATGCTGGGGAGGGGGGGTGGGTGGAGGGGGTGGAGGAGGAAGCAAAATTGACCTTTCTAGGACTTGCTGGTTTTCCACAGCATGGTTTGAAAACTAAAGTTCCACGTCCTGCTTAAAGTCACATCAGTCAATGCAAAGGCAGGCAGAATAGGCACAGAGCTGACAATGAGTGTTAACTCTCCCTGGTATTGAATGTTTCTGAGCTTAATTTACCTGCACATTTGTTCAAAGAGCCCAGCATATCCCTCACAAATGCTTTTCCCCGTCTGAAGCACGTCTATGGGCTTGCTCGACAGCTGGCTTTTGTTATGGTAGCCCACTACGTCGTATTCTGCGGGAAGGAACACAGACAAAAGTTCATCCAAAAGCCTCAGGCAACGTGATTGCCGGGCAGCAGGAGCAATGCTTGGATTGCTTTTCATCTCCGTCAGCGTGAGCGACGAGAAATGAGCCGTGGCGTGAGTGGTGCAAGGATGTCGTGGATGGCTGGTGGGGGGAGAGGGACAAGGCCTATCTCTTGTCACCCTTTGTTCTAAGCCTGGGCCAGGATTCTGCAGTCAAACCCAAATAGGAGGAGGAAAAATCTGCCTTTTTAGAGAAAGTGGGCTTCCCCAGGGGCTGCTCTTGTGGCAGGGGGGTCTGCCATCTCAAGAGCTCCCAGTAAAAACCAGAGTGCTCTCCGTTTGAAGGGGTTGGACTTGTGTTACTATCAAAGGAAACCATTGAGCTTTTTGCACTCTTTACAAACAATTTGTATTAAACATACCTGGAAAGTAGCTTGTTGGGAAATATCTGAAATGATTTGTGGCAAGGGATTCCTAGTAATACCTGGAAGTGTAGGAAATGTTCATTTGTTTGAATGAATTCAGAAAAGTGGCACAGCAGAGTCCCTTCAGACAGAGCTAGAGGAACTGGTCTGCGAAGGTTAATTCAATACTGACCAACCTTGGTCATGTCCAGAACCTCTTTCTTAAAATACCAACGTATTTTTCTGACAAAGCTCTAAGGAATGCTGCATCAGCTGGTTCATCCTCCCTTTGGAAGAGGAAAAAAAGCTGGCAATGTACTGTATTTGTGCTTTGATGAAATGCTGCAGCCGCTTGTCTTTTCTCTGAGGGGATTTGCTGACGGGTGCCTCTGGGCTGGCTCATGGGGCCATAGGGAAAGGCTGGCTTCTCGACCTGTCCGGTTTGCTCCGAGCATCTTGAGGGGTATGGAGGGCTAGCTGGCTGCATGTGGTTCTGCGTTTCTGCTAGAAATGATGGCTAAAAGAATTTATTTTAGTGCTACGGCTGCACGGAGGTAGCAGTTCCATCACCGGCAGGAAATAGAATTGGGTGGGGAGAGATACCCAGGGAGCAGCGCTCACTTAAAATCCAAACAAGGAAGGAGTTTGTATCGTCAGTGCTCTTCCAGGATAGATGCATTGCATTTTTGTGAGCCAATTTAAATTCCTAGCACTGTGTTTATTTCCCATGCATGTAAATAGGGGTCAGTCTCTGCAGGAAGGAAGGAGAACTGGGGCCAAGGTGGTATAAAAAAAATTCATGTGAGGAGATCACAGCATACCTGTTGGGGATCAGAGACGTCCCATGAATGCACTTAAGGTAAAGGGACCGACTCAAACCAGACCAGCCATCCCAAGCAGGATCTAGCCCAGGCGGTGGCAGGCAGAAATGAGTTAACAGCATAAAGACTGAATGATCAGTGGCCGGCAGGAGCTGGGTGCCTGGATGAGTCAAATGCTCCGTTTCGGGAAATGCAGTGAAATCAGCAGTCTGCATGTTTAAGGGCAAGATTAAAGCTGCTTGGGATTGACCTGACTCTGCTAACTGTGCAGTTGCTGGCAAAGCTCTGCTGATCTCAGTGGGCACGAGATTAGGCCAGTGCTTCCCAAATTGCTCTTCTCTCCATTAGCTGACCTGTTGAGCCAGTGAACCAGATCCTGTCAGGATGCGTAAGAGGTGAGGGCAAGAATAGCTGTATTTCTCCCCCTCTGCCCCCCAGACTTAATGGGAAAGAAACATTTTTTGCATATGCTATGCAAAATGCAATCACATTGCACATCCAGTTTCCCCCCACCAAGGAGCTTGGGGTGGCAAGGAGCCTTTGCCCCCTCTGCTGTGCCAGACTGGAGAGGCTACAAATGCTGCCTCCTCCTTCCTCATCCCCTTCGCATCTCTTGGTTATTTCTGAAACACTGGTGTCGCCTGGGTTGGGGTTGGGTAGGAAGGGGCTGGGGAAACTGAGCGATTGCAGCTCTTGTGCAGGCTGAAAGGGAGCATGTACAGGCAGGAATGGCGATGGAGCAGGTGCCAGCAGGTTTTATGACAGCTGGCCTCTCCAATGAGCTGCTGACATGGCTGATGGACACATCAATAGAACGAACGCAGTTTGGTACCAGCTAGAGATTGGAGCGTGGGATGTAGGCACCATACACAGGGGCAAAGCTGGCTGTGAAAACAGCTAAGAGACTGTCCAAGGGCACCTCACCCAGAACTGGCTGTGCTCAGCACTGCTCTGGGTCCAGGCCGCTCTTTGCAAGGGCTGGTCTGCTGCCCAAAGAGGGAGAGCAGAGGAGCTACAGAAGCAGCAGTGATGGCATTGAGCTGGGCAAGGCAGCTTGATGGTTCCTGGTGGTACCTATGCTGTGCTGAGACCCTCCTGGAGCAAAGGCACCAGTGTTCAAGGCCAGGTTGGATGGGGCTTTGAGCAACCTGGTCTAGTGGGAGGTGTCCTTGCCCATGGCAGGAGGGTTGGAACTAGATTGTCTTTAAGGTCCCTTCCAACCTAAACCATTCTATGATTCTATCCTGCCTTCATATAGAGATAGGGAAGATTTAGATTAGATATTGGAAAGAAATTCTTTACTGTGAGGATGGTGAGACACTGGCCCAGGTTGCCCAGAGAAGCTGTGGATGCCCCATCCCTGGAAGTGTTCAAGGCCAGGCTGGATGGGGCTTTAAGCAACCTGGTCTAGTAGAAGGTGTCCCTGCCCATGGCAGGGGGGTTGGAACTAGATGATCTTTAAGGTCCGTTCCAACCTAAACCGTTCTATGATTCTATGCAGGGTACACTGGGAAGGGGTGCAGGGGGTGGTGCAGGGATTCAGGACATTGGTGGAGATGAAACTTCTGGTGGTGTTGGATGGCTCTGAATGTGACAACCAAGCCTCTGGTGCTTGGCAGCCTGGCTTCATGCTCTGGCTGCTTAGATGATAGGGACTTGTATGGTTACACCTTCAACTAAGTCGGGTAGGAGTTACAGATTCATCATGTGCAACGAAATCATTTCCACACAGACCTTGTAGGGCCCGGCAGTGCTAGGAGAGGGAGTATGGAAACAGAGATGGTGAGAGAACCTCTGAATACAGTTCTGGATAAATGTACCCAAAAAGCCTTCCTCCCACCCACCACGAGAAACTAACCCACAAGGTATATAGTAAACTGCAATGGCAGCATAACGGGGGTGACAGCAACAGCCTTATCCTCTCACTTGAAGATCTCAACCTACCTATGTGATGGCATATCCACATCCATATGGCTCGGACTTTCTCCAGATCAGTCTGGGCTTGTTTAAGCAGGGCTTTAACGAGTTCCTCTACGCTGTTCTTGACATTTACCTGTTTGTGAGGAGGAGGAAGCATTCCAAGGTCATGGTGAAGAAATTGCTATGGTAGATGTCCCTTCCTCCCCGCTCTCTTGCTCTTCTAAAGCTAGTGAGATCCCACCTGCCAGGGTACTGCTCTAAGCTGAGCTTCATTAAAAACAGAAATACAAAGCTGCAGTCCCATGTTTCAAGCAAGTGCTTTTTGTCATAGTTTCTCTCCTAGAGTGGGATCTCTGTTGCTGATGTTTGCAGGGAAATGGTTTTTCACTTGTTTGGGAGATTTTGAGGTGCTTGCCCCGGTAGCTCAGACTAAGCTGGTGTTAGTGTTGGTAGCTTGGTTTCAAGGAACGTCCCTGCAGGGGAGCTGGGAGGAGGACAGAGGCAAAAGCAAGACTTACTTTTAATGCATAGGCATCCAGCTTCTCAAATTGCTGCAGATCTACTGGCATGGATTTCAAAGAGGATTTGTCCCATGGATATGCTGGGAAGAAACAAGTTGTCATTGTCTTGGGAAGGGAGGGGATGTTTTTCCTGGCTGTACGCTTGAATGAGGGGACACTGCAGAGCTCCTGCCCTACCCGCAGAGGCATCCATCAGCAGGTGCTTAGGGAGCAGAGGACGTGAGGGCACTCTCAGAAGGACCCTGTCAGCTGCGTGGAAAGCAGGAGCCATCCTGTCTAGTCTGGTATAATTTGGGCAATGCTGGAGCAGGAGGTGCTCCTGCCTCTTTGGCACTGTACAACAGCATAGAAAATCCCAGGATATTATATGGAGGTGCATGAGATATAATGCAGAAGTATCAGGGAACAATCTGCGCTGTGGAAACCCTGGTGAAAACATGACTTTTTAAAAAAAAACTCAGCAAAGAGCTGCATTTCTTCAGTAGTTTTGCTGAAAGTGATGACTATTTCACATGGTCAAGGGCCATGATTCTGCATGAATTCAAGCACAATGAGAAATGTTACATGGAGAGCAGCTGGACCAAAACTGGTGTGCCTGCCCTTCTGGGCAGAGACCCCACCTGGAATACTGGGTCCAGCTCTGGAGCTCCCAACATCAGAAGGGCATGGACTTGTTGGAGCAGGTCCAGAGGAGGGCCACAAAGGTGATCATTGGATTGGAGCACCTCTGCTATGAGGACAGGCTGAGAGAGTTGGGGTTGTTCAGCCTGGGGAAGAGAAGGCTCTGGGGAGGCCTTATAGGCCCTTCCAGTATATGAAAGGGGCCTACAGGAAATGTGGAGAGGGACTTTTTACAAGGGCATGTAGTGATAAGACAAGGAGTAATGGCTTCAAACTGGAAGAGGGCAAATTTAGATTAGATCTCAGGAAGAAATTTTTCACTCTGAGGATGGTGAGACACTGGCCCAGGTTGCCCAGAGAAGCTGTGGATGCTCCATCCCTGGAGGTGTTCAAGGACAGGTTGGATGGGGCTTTGAGCAATCTGGTCTAGTGGGAGGTGTCCCTGCCCATGGCAGGGAGGTTGGAACTAGATGATCTTTAAGGTCCCTTCCAACCTAAACCAGTCTATGATTCTATGATTCTGCCTGCATCTTTGCAGGCTCTAGGCTCTTGGTTCTACTTAGTGTGAATAAATGGTTAATAACTTGCCCTAATTAATCAGATAACTTATTTTTTAACAGCCTCCAAATGAGCTGACACTGTTCTCTCTCATCAGTGAGCCACCCGAGCGATCCAGCTACAGCTCAGTGCACAGTCGGATCAGATGGACGTCTCCCGTGGACCGCCGTCTGCTCAGCCCTCCCTTTTCTCCTGAGCTGGTGAAGGGAGAATTGAGCTCTACAGCAATCTCTCCCCCTGTCATGTGCTGTCAAAGCCATTCAGGACTAAAGAGATTCTTCTAGCTATCTCTGCAAGACTGTTATTTCTCTGGAAAAAAGGATTTAAAAGAGATCACAAAGTGAAAATGCTGCTGTGTGACTCCCAGTTGCGTGGAGAGGTGAACAAATGGTGCTGTAGAGCTGCCGTTTGCCTGGAGCGAGGTGACAAGGAGAAGTGCATTGCCTTGGGCTGTGTGTGGGGACACAGAGGCTTTGGCTGGTTGCATATCACTTTATTCGTGATCCTCGATAAGTGAGCGGGATGCCCCTCCGCTGCCTGCTCAGTGAATACTAGTGGGGGTGAGATGCTCAAGAGGCTCCAAGAGCATCCTATCCCAGCGGAGAAGCCAGCAGTGCTTCTGAAATCTATGTTCATCACCTGCTCCCTCTCCATCTGCCCAAAATGGGGCTCTGGCTCCTTTGCCACCATCTCCAGCCCACTGGGGAGGTGGCCAGAAGGTCTATTCCTGACTTGCAAAGGCGTTTTGCTAACATGAGCCCTGCTCTTCTTGGAAACCTCTGGCCCATGGATGTGGGGCATCCCGTACCCCACTGACAGTGCAGCCTGCCAGGCAGGATGTGGGCATATCCCTGTGCTGGGCAGGCACCTGTCTGCTAAAATCAGCGTGTAGGCACATGGCATCTGTTTCTTTAACAGGCTTGTTTGTTTATCTCATTTTTCCCTGAAAAAGGACTATTACGCTGACCTAAAGAGAGATAAAGCAGATTTACGCGTTTAAAGGTTCCCACTCTCTCCAGCTCTGAAAATTACTTTTTGCCTTTTGGGAATGGGATTTTTTTTTTTTCTTTTAAAAATTGGTTATCAGTTTTTTTCTTTGTCAGGTTGTAACTGCAAATGGCTCCCCGCAGTAACTCACGTAGCCCTGTGCAGTTAGGAAGCCATGCGTCATGCCTGTTTTCAGAGTAGCCTGCCTCAGGTGTGGAGCCTCGAGAAGGTCTTGGGCACATGCGACATTCCCAAAGCTATCCCCATCTGCCACCCCAACAGACAGGGGGTCGGGAAGCTGGACGTTACTTGTGGTAATAGAAATTAAATCCCTTGTCCGTACACTTCAGTCTAGACTGGAGTGGGGCAAGCCCTGTTTCTAGGACAGATGGGCTTTCCTATCTGGGGCTGCCCCACATTGTGCCCCACCGTGCCACCGGCATGGGGTGAGAGGACAGCTGATAGTTACCGTGCAGGTCTTTTCCTCCTGGTGGCCGCGGGGCTTCGGTCCTCTGGAAACCTAGAAAATTGGGGAAGGGAGCGTGGGGTGAGCAGTTGTTGGCAGGAGAAAAAAACAGGTAAACAGAAGTAAGTGATTCTGGGGAGCAGGACCGGGTGGAAAAAAGCTGAAATTGAGGCTTTTCTTTGCCCATTCCCTCGCGTTCGGACCTGGATGTCAATACCCTGTGGAGCAAACTGCCTGGACCACAGGGTGCTCTGCGGCTCTGCAGAGGCCACATTCCCCAGCAGTCAGGCATCTCCTGTTCTGGCCCGAGGGCTGGGGACATCTAACCCCTGCCCATTACCCAGCCAAAGCCCCCAGGCGTGGAAGAAGGGAGAGCCGAGCTCCAGAGCTGTTAGATGATAACCCTGCAGAGAGCTTTGAAGCAGCTGGAGGATTTCTGAGGGATGCTGTGGCCCCCAGACTGTCACCACCTGCCTTATGCCAGAGCCTGTTGCTCCCAGGAGCAGAAGGATTTTGCTCCTCAAGCCCCTGGTGCTGGCAGGGTCCAGCAGCATCTGCCCAGCAGGGAGAGTGGGCACAGGGGTTGGGATCCTTTCAGGAGCTTTGAGCCCCCGTGGGGAGAAGGGAGCCTGTGTCCTCTTGGGAGCAACCTCCTGGACGAGGGCGAGCTTGGAGGCACGCGCCGTGGTGGAGCAGAGACTCACCTTTGTTGTGCTGACCTCTCAGGCTGGGCAGCCTCTGGGGACCTGCAACAATCCCAGCATGGTTAGTGCAACCACTGCAACCCCTGTGCTGGCTTGAGGAGGGGGGCAGCATCTCCTTGAGCTCCCGGAAGGCTTCTTGCCCTCCTTACTTCTGCAAAGGGAAGGATGCGGCCCCTTCTCCCTCCCACCCTCAACCTGCTCTGCCAGGGGTAAAAGAGAGCATCTGCTGCTCATTTTAGTGGCCAGCCCAGCCCAAACCACGACACTGTACCTTTTCCAAAGGAGAGTTTCTTGAAGAGTTGTGGGGTCGTATCCTTGGGATGAATCTCTACTGTCACTTGGGTTCCTGCAAGAAATTATGACAAACTCCCCAAGAAAGGGAAAACTAAGCAGCACGCGGAGGAGAAGGGCAGGATTGCCTGCCGAGGCACCGCTGAAGCCAACTCTTAACTTCAGCAAAACAAGCAGCAGCTCTGGTGATTGGGAAGCTACCGAAGTGCTTGGCTTTCTGGGCAAAACAAAGTACCCTTAAGATAAACTGTATGGTCAGAAAGCCTCTGGTCACCTCCAGTGCAATTTGTAATTCTCAAAAAAATAAAAGACAGCCTGTTATATTCTAACAGGTGATAAAGCGGAGCATAAATAAAGCAGAGGTCCTCAGTGAGGATTATGCGGCAGCTTAAAAAAAGGGTTTATCACCATATTAAATAGCTTTTGATGGAGATACGGTAAGCAGAGAATCAATTTCTTTCATTGATTTTTCTTGGAATCAAACAGAAAAAAGGCTCAGCGCTATGAAAATGGTTTGACTTGTGATTATAAAATCTTTGGCAAAGGCTGTTGCCTGTAAGAGGCAGTGTTCTGGCACACTCTGCATGCCATGATGCTCCAGAACAACCTCAGATGGAAACCTGGGAGTCTTGTGTTTAAATTTTCATGGAGAGAACAACAAGGAAAAAAAATTAGGGAGGGTCTTATAAAAATAACCTGAACTTTTTGAAAGCCACTGCATTTTTTGGGGCAAGCATTTCAGAAGGTTTTGCAACCACCGAGGTTCCCCGGAGGACCCCAGCTTGCTCATGGGCTCCCCGTTTCGGATCAGACAGAGGTTACTTTGGAGACTGAAGGTCAAGATGTTAACACACCTCAGGGCTGCCATCCAACTACACGTGCTACCTCCCACAGCTTTAGCGAGAGTCTCCTGACATTTGGGGTTTTCCTTGAAAGCCAGCTCTTGGAACCAGCTAATTAGCTAGGAATCTGCACTTTCATCAAAGAATAAGTTCTCCCTCAGCATTTAACTTTCAAAAAAGTTTTTTATCTCCTGTGATTATGCAGAGAAGTTTGATGTCTTTTAAAGTGCTAAAAGCAGAAGGTAAGTAAAACTGTAAAAACTGTAAAAAAACCCAACCAACCCTTTTAAATCCTAGAGCTTAACTCCAGTTCTGGGATGATTGCAGATATCAGGGTGTAAAGAGCTGATTGGTGTATTTTGTCAGTTAATTCAAAGATAAAAAGGAATTTTTTTCTCAAAGGGATGACTGGGCAAATGGTATGATTTCATTATGGTTTTTCTATTTTCAGGGGGCCTTTTTTATTTCTCAAGATTATTTTTCTCTTTGTTTTTTTTTTTTTGTGATTTTTCTTGCCAACTTCCACTCTCTTGGTTTCCCCCCATAAATCAAAATTCTTTGTTTGCAAGAAACAAATTTAACAACGAGGAATGCCACCTTCCAGTAAGTTTAAAAGGCATTTAACAAATGAAAAAATGTAATTCCACAGAAATTTTTCAAAGTGCTACATCCATTACTTTAAAAACTAACGGTATGAAATGGTTACTGATGTTTATATGACATTTTATTATTCCTCATCAAGACATCCTTCATAAAGAACCACTTGCTCTTCTCCTTGTTCTCTGTGGCCAGAGCAGTCCTTGGCCAGTGCGTGCTTTGGGGCACAGCTGGCCTAGCACTGCCGCTGCTCTAGTGCAGGGATGGCTCCTTCCAAGGAGCTACCCTATGGAAGGATTTCTGCAACCAGCTGTCTTAAGCTTAACTTCTGCCAATATTATTTCTTCCAGCCCTCGCACCCTTCCACCAGCACTGGAATATCTGACAGCAGCAGGACTAGGTTCTTACCACGCTTTCTGATTGCGTCTATGCTATGTCCTGGTGGTCAGGGGGATGGTGGGAACACGGGTGCTCCAGGACCCACCTCCATGCATCCATGCTGAAAGACCCAAGGACTCGCCAGGCTCCCCTGGGATTTTTAATTCTTCATGCTCAAGATCACAAAATGGGCAGGATGGGACTTTTTTGCTCTTTTTGGGTGTTCTGGGGTTATTTTATTACAAAAAAAGCTTGAGCAGGAGCTCACTGAAGCCCTGCTCTGATAAAATGTTATCCCTTGGGTTGTCACTTACTTACCTTCGTTAGAGTACGAAGTAACGGCTTGCGTCTGCTCACAGGGCTCCCTGGAGACTCTCCGGCCTGGTTGTACAAAGAAAAACATCTCAGTGCTTTGAAGAGAGCAGAGGTGCCTGGTGTGGAGGCGGATTAAATCTATGCCTTTGCTCAGCAGCCAAGTAACGACCCAAGAAGCCCGATCCTGTTCTCTGGCTTGGAAGCCCAATTGCTTGTGGTCCATGAGCTCCAGAGGGATGCTCCAGCCTGGGGAAGGGCTGGAGCAGGAGCTGCTGCTCAGGTTGGGGGCAGGGGTTAGGGTGCTTGGACCAGCTGGTGTGTGTTTGGAGAGGTGGGTGGGAGGGAAGGGCAGCATGGAGACCTTGGAGGAGATGTAGTCCCTGAGCGGGAGCATGGTGCGGTTCTCAGCATCCCGTTCCCCATCTCCATCTCTCCCTTCTGTGCTCTGGGAGCCCTTGTCTGTCTCAGTGATGCCGCTGGCCCCAGGGTCCTTGGGGCAGAGGGAGGTGTGGGGAGCACCTGGTGTGCCCGGGGAATTGCCAGCAGCATAAATCCACTCCCCTGGGCTGCACTGACAGTTAGCCAGGGCAGCCAGCAAATGCCAGGCGACACTGAACCCCAGCTCCTGCGCGGCTTTGGATGCTCGACACTTGCCAGAGGCAGGGTTGGCCAGGACACCAGGGCAATTCCTCGCTCTTTTTCAAAGTACCATGGGATCACTGTCCTGCCAGCCGCCAGAGACCAGAGCAAGGAACCCGGTTTTCACGGGTCGTCCTGAAGTCCAGATACCAGTTGTACCTCGTGGCTGTGACAAGGATCAGGCCCGTGAACGATGGGATTTCGTGGTGCGGCATGGGGATGCAGCCCGTTCGCCTCGGTGGGGTTGGGGCGAGGCTTATCTAATACAGTTTGTAAATATTGCGGCAGCACCAGCTGCTTGGTGGTGTCAGAGGCTTCACCAAGATGCTAACGCAGCTGATTAAAGGGGAATTTATTAACCCCTGCGGTGCTAGAGGAGTGAGAGCTCTGCCTTCTCCTCTGCCATCTGAATTCCTTAGTAATCCTCACAGGGATTTAAATTGTGCCTAAGGGAGAGATGCAAGGAAAGGTTTCCCATATGCATACTAAATACTCCTGCCACTAGTTCGGGGTGGTAAATGATCAATACTGTCCTTGTACTCATAATGGTGGCTCTGACTTTTGCTCTGCAGCTCCGGTTGAGCATGACAGAGGAGTGAGAGGGTGTTGAATATTTATCTGCTTCCCGGGGTGGAGGTTTTTGTTATCTGGTGTCTGAGACCATCAGATTTGTAAAAGAAAAAAACAAGCCAAAGTTGTATCTTGCTCGCCATCTGTGAGTGCCACCCAGCCACCACCGATTTCAGAGGGGCTTGGATCAGGGCTCCTATCAAGCATCGTAATGGCTTTTGTGTATTACTCTTGCTTGCCCTGTGGAAGCAAAGCCCCTGGTTGGTATAACTAGAATCCACTGTCTGGTACCATGAGAACTAAGCGTTGTCTTGCTTTCCTTTGCCTTTCTCTGCCAGACACCACATTAGGCTCAAACTACCAGGAAAGCAAGTCGGATGGTCCGATTCCCTTCCCTGGGAGCTGCTCCTGTCCTCTTGCATTGCAGTCCTGCAGCCTGGCCGCGTGCGGTCAAGGGTAACCCTTTCAGATGTCCTTTCTGAAGGGTTTCAGGGCAGGGGGTGAGGAACTGGCATGGGAACATTCAAGACCAGCAGCCACATCGTTCCTGGACAGCAATCACACCTGCCTTGCACTCAGCTATCTCTGAGCAGGGCAGAGGAAGAAAGGACTGGTGGACAGATGGGTTGAAACCCCAAAGTTTTCCTGCACACCCCAGCCTCTGCTGAAGCTGCATGAGTGCTGGGGAAATCTCTGGAAGCCCTATCTGCAACCTGAGCAATTTGGGGCACTGAATTTCCCCTGCCATCAGCTGGCTGTGAAATGTAAGATCTCCCTGCACCTGAAATACGACCGAGCTCCATGGCAGCTTGCAGGAGAGTCCCCCGCAGATGGCCATGCATGAGCTCTGCAGTGCCACCGATGTGCCTCCTGGTCACCGGGCAGAGGAGAGCATGGAGGGGACACTTCCCATCGCACATGGCCAGAGGGTCTCTGCATGTCTCCGTTGAAGCCCTGCAAAGTGCTGGGAAGGGATGGGTTGTTTCAAGAACGGTGTTGCTTGAGAGTCACAACCAGGTGCTAAAAGCTTGCAAATGGGTTTTGTATACTGTGGTTAGTTTATCAGTAGAGTGAGAAGATGACATACCGTTACGGTCTCTCCCCTGAGGTGGCTGTGATCTGCTGTTTCCATTTCCATTGTCCCGCAAACCTATAAAATATGAAGGTGGGGTTGGCAGGCTGTCCTCCTGGAGTGACATTCTGGCACTGCCTGGAGGCCAAGCACCCCACAACGTTTCACGTAACCCATCATTCTAGTTGAACCTGGGTGCCATCGGGATCCACCTTCCCTGTCTCATCTGCAGCGTTTGTTGCAGCCCCTGTTACTAAGGCATAAAATACAAGGAGGATGAAAGTGCAATAGTCCACATCTATGTTGCTTCTATAGAGCTTGCTTGTATATGGGTAGGTGCTGGATGCCCTGTTAGTTGAAGCGTGACCATAACTTCTGTGTTAGCTCTGCCTATCCTTGTCAGCCTGGAACTGGTCACCTCAAGGTTTTAGAGCAGGAATACTCCTTTTTCTCCTTTTACTTCTGCAGGGAGGGTCCCTTTACAGTTGCAGAGCACAGCCTTAGCTTTTTGGAAGATCCCCTGAAGAACAGGAGCTGGACTAGGGAGACTGTCCCAGACTGTAGCTATAAATGGCTCAGGGTAATCATCCTTGGAGACAAAGCCTAGACACGCTTCAAACAAAACAGTTTTGCCCCTGCACTCTGTTGTAGTAGGCGCTGGTCTGGGGTGAAACTGCCAAGCTCTCGCCCTGCTCCCCTTGTGCAGCCCAGAGAGCCTGTGGAGGCATCTCAGGGCCACCGCAAGGTGCAGACAAGGTCCTCAGATCAGTACCTGTGTGTATGTCACCTCCTCCCATGCCCTGGGTTGCACGCACCAGAGCCAGACGCCGAGCGGCATGCAGCATGCCGCGTTGCAGGAGCAAGGGCTCTCCTGCACCAGGAGGACTAGCGAAGGCACACTGGGTTTCTACAAAAAAACCCTCTGAAGTTTGGGGTTTTGCAGCATGTCTGCAAAGGAAAAGAGGAGAAAGGGGGGAGTGGGGGGAAAAGCCCAAACCTTGCTCCAGAGCTGCTGCTTCACTTCACCATCTCTTGGGGAGCCAGTGCTGCACCTGCAGCCCTCCCCTCCCTTGCACCCACTGCAGGGGGGACGTTACCTGCACTCCCGCTGCCTTCCGTCTGCCTCCCTCTCTGCCCTTTCTGCTTGCTGGCTGTCTCCTCGGGGTGGACGATAAGCAGCAAGTTAATCGTTACTGCGCTGGGATCTGCCTTAAAGTCCATAGTACCCATCAGAGCATGGCCAGGGCGCTGCTCCTCCCGCAGAGCTGCTGCTGCTGCTGCTGCTGCGAGCTGCCGTGTTTATTTTTCCACCCTGGGAAAGGCAAGCGCGCTTGTGTCCCAGTCCCGTCCGCCCCCCCCAAGCCGCAGCACCGGGCGGGTTGGCCCTGCCAACTGCACCATGAGCGCTCTGCCAAAGCCGACCCTAATGAAGAGGTTACAAGTCGCCTTCGAAAGGAAAGCGCGGGAGGGATCCGTTT
This sequence comes from Burhinus oedicnemus, assembly GCA_008921705.1. Lineage (NCBI taxonomy): Eukaryota > Metazoa > Chordata > Aves > Charadriiformes > Burhinidae > Burhinus > Burhinus oedicnemus. Next base: position 380,239 of record VFFE01006481.1, on the reverse strand, counting down.
CCCAAAGCAGAGGAAGGAGCTGCGTTTCGGCCAGGGGTGTTCTGCTTTCAGAGCATGCCCCCTGGCTCCCCCCCACCTCTCTCTGCCCTTTTCAGCTTTAAGCACTTGTCTATGCTTAAATCCCCCAGCAGCACTCTTCACTGGAGGAGAATTAGCTTCCCGGCACTGGCAGAAATCCTTAAAAGGTTTTCTCTCTTGATCCTCTCCCCCAGCAAAAACTTAAAGGATGCTTAGGGGTATAAATAATAACAATAAGTGCTGCAGGAGGAGGGCAGCAGCTGCGACGGGGAGAAAGGGGCTAGGAAGGAGGCAGGAGCAGCCATTTGTGGCAAGCGGGGATCAGTCTTTGCAGGGCTGCTCGGCACGCAGAGCGACAGCAGGGAAGGGAATGGCAGAGTGCAAGCCAGGCTGGCCCAAAAGAGCCAAATAAATAAATAAATAAATAAATAAATAAATAAATAAATTGCCCTCCCTCTGCCCCCACCACCTGTGAGCCTGGCTCTCTGGGTGACTGGAGACGGCTGAACAAAAAGGAAAGCTGTGCAAATCCCCAGCTTTCTAGAAATTCTCCCAGCCTACAAAATGGGGGACAAGAAGGGTTACAGAGCAACCAGGCTCAGCTGGTCCCTGCAGCTCGGAGAAAGGGCTGGCAGGGAGACACTTTCTAATTTTACTGCTGGCCCCCATCCCGCCCGCGCTGCCAGCCCCGGCTGGCTTGGCTGGTGGTCCCGGGGGACCGATGGCACCTGTGGGCTGAAGGACTCTCCGGCAGCCTCAGGCAGGGCTGCGGGGGCACAGGAGGCACCAGCTGGTGTCAGGACCTTGGCACAGGCAAGGTGCCTTTTTGGGGGTGTCGGGAGGGCTTTTTGGGCAGGAGTGTGGGAGCGCTGTGTTCCGCTGGCTGCAGGCTGGGGAAGTTGTTGTCCTGGATCCACAGACCAGAGCTAGTACTACTGCCCGGTGTTAGGTTTCTCCTGTTTGCAGACACAGGTTTTCCCCATGGATCTCTATATAAATCCTGTTCCCTCCCAATCTCCTGCCCCTTTTCTGTTCCTGAGCCCCTTCCAAAGCACGGACAGCTGATATGCCCCTGTGCTTGCCTGCAAATCCAGCCCTAAGCAGCTCCTCAGCAGATCCAGAAATAGCGTGCGTGGCTGCGGGAAACCTTCCTACAGCCAGCTTTGCTGGTACACCTTTGCATGGCCCTGCACCCTCTGTGACCGACCCCCTGGATGGTGCCTGCAGCATCCCTGCCAAGAGGGGAACATCAGGGATGGGATGTTGCATGTAACCCCCCGGTACCACGGCGAGAGTCCTGTGCCGGGTATGGATAATACTGTTGTTGGGGTCCAGGTGGTGGTTTTGCTCTTTAGTTCGTTCATTGGAGAGGTTTTGGGTTCAGGGGTCCCTGGTTCAGCTCTGGCTGGAAGGAGCTGTGTGGAGGTGGTTAAGCCTGGTGAGGAGGAGGGAGGGAGGGACGGATGCACGCTGAGACATGCTGGGCTCTGCCAGGCAGACTTTCCAAGCCATCTGGGGCTTGCCCGTCTCCGATTCAGGTCCCCAAGATTTATGGCTGGAGTGACTTTCTAATCACAGTTTTGCCATCTGCCCGTTGGCCTTTAGCACCCCCCTCTCACCTGTCACCCAGCCCTGCTGCTCCTGCCCGCTCCTGCCTGCTCCACCAGCGAGGAGCACCCTTTCCTCCCCGTTGCCCCAGCCGCTCCTCCGAGGTGCAGCCCTTGTTCCTGTGGGTCCCTTCTCCCTCATCTTCCCAGCTGGGACAGTCTGATCTCCTGAACTACTCGTAGGCACGGCTGAATCCTAATTCTGGTGTTGCCCAGGTCCTGCATCAAACTGCTCCGGCCAATGCATCTTCCCACCAACCCACTTCACTCTGCTGCCACTTCCCATTGACACTGATTTCCCTGCACCTCCTGGCCTTGCTCCTCCAGCAAAGCAACTTGTTCCTCCTCCAGGTCTGCTCTTAACCTTGTTCCTCTCCAGCTCCAGAAAGGTGATGGCTCAGTGACAACAAGAAGGGGGAAAAAAAAAAATCTGTCTGGGGACATTGGTAAGAGAAGAGGTTTCAGTGGTGCAGCCCAAGTCCCACTGAGAACATGAGCTGAACTCAGTGCAGACACCCAAACGAATGTTGTGGTGGCACCAGCTGATGTTCAGCATATGCGTTTCTTCCCTGGCAGCTCTGAGCTGGAGCCTCCACAGCCAAGCATGTGGTGGTTGCTGCTTTGGTTGTTGCTGGTGCTTTCTTTCCTGGCGGGCTGTAAAAATCAGTAGCATCTTATTTCTCGTAACAGTGAGCTGGCTGCTTCTGGCCCAGCTGCCCGCAGGCAGCAGTGCTGCAGGCTGAGCGCCTCTCCGCTGCTTTTCCTCCTATGGCCTTGGCTGCCTTCAGCCAAAATGTGCTTCCGGCGCAAGGGAAGCATCTGCAGGAAGTTCCTACTTGCCTGGAAATAACAATTGTCAGGGAGAAGGTCGTTGTTTCTGGAGGGCTCTTTTGCATTTTCCTTTCTTCTATTTTTTCCCAAGAAAAGCATCCCTTGAGAGGGGAAAGGGAAGGTTTCTGATTGTGTTTTTATGACAGTGCCATGAGCACGAAGGCAAAGGCTTTGCTTGAGGTGTGTGCTGCTACTCCCTGCCCCCCCGCAGCAGCAAGCCCTCCTTGTCTGAGAGGTTTCTATAGCCTGTCATTGGCCTGAGATAAGGTCGCGACCAGCAACCACAAGTCTGTGTGCCAGGATATTATTGAAGCTTAAAAAAAATAAAAATCTACATTTTGAGGAGGGAAAGGAGAAAGCCTTTTATTGCTGTGTTGATTTTAAAATAAAGGCGGCTCTGTGAATTTCCTGCAGGATTTAAAATGTTCACCTAAGTCCCAGGGAGATGAATTAATGGCCAGAGAACAAGAGAAGCTATCAGAGTGGCATGATTACATGTATTTACCGCATGGCTGTCATTTCTCCAGGGGTGATCCAAGGGCGAGAGAGACCGTACGAATGTAGAGCAAGAATTAGGTTATTTGAATCCCATTGGGTAGAAAGGAAAATTGCAGGCTGCGTTCCCCAAGAAAGTGTTTTAACTCTTTTGCAGGTATTTTGCCTTCGCTGCGGTCCATAAAGGCTCCAGCAGAAGGTGTGGTAGGAAGATGCCCTGACTCTGCCGCGCCGAAGGTTGGCTGGCTGCTGGAGACTTCGGTCCTGGCTAGGGCCATGGCTGAGGGTGCCCAAATGTTTTTGCAAGACTGTTTAAGATGCCTGCACCTGGAAAAAGCACTAGGGCTGCCCTTCTCCTCAGTGTAGAGACACAGGGCACGTTCTCCTCACCTGCTCTAGCTGTCCACCCTGGGGGAGATGGCTTACACCCTGGTGGTATGGGGTCTTCTCCACTCTCTGGAGAGGAAGCCTGGGTATGTAACTCCAGTGGAGGCAATGCCAATGTCATCTAAAGATGAAACCCAACCCCTTTAATTTAGCTTGGAGCTAATGTGCCCTTGATGACACCTTTGGTAATTGGCTAATACTCATTGCTTTAAAACTTTTGCCTTTCATTTGATGCTTACTGGTTCTTGTGTTATGACAAATAATATCCCTGTTTCTCCCACCTCTGCCATCCGTGAAGGCATTAGCAGTGGTCACTTCCAAGCTCTAGAGCCTTCGGGCAGGAGTTGTTGCTGCTACTCCTCCTCCTCCTCTCTGCACTTGTAAGCTCTACCGTACCCCTTTTGAGATGGGGGAGCAGGGCCGGACATGCTGCTCCACGTGCAGGCATACCAATGATTTCTGTCTTGTTCTCCGTGCCCTTCCTGTTAAAGTCCTGTCCCAGCATTAGCTTTGCTTTGTTCGCCCACCACCAAGTGGGTGTTTTCACGGAACGATCCACAAAGACTCTGAAGATCTGTCTCTCGATTCAGAATAGCTTATTTAGAGCCCATTATTGTGTGCGTGTGCGTATATATTTGGAGTTGTGTTGGGTTTTTTTCCCAGGCATTACTTTGCCTTTGTAGACATTGAATCTCAGCTGCCATTTTCTCTCTCAATTGCAAGTTAACTTTGGAGCACCAGGATGCGTTCATGTTGTATAACGCATTACAATTGCACTCTGATGAGTTTTAATCTACTCTTTTGGCCTGCCTGTCCTTTCTTCCTCCCTCCAACAGAGCTGCAAGACACTGTGCTTATTCTCCTCCCAGCGGCTTCCACACCACAGATTGTTCAGATGCTCTGTTCATTTTGCAGCTTCTGCTGTGTCAGCAGCTGTGCTTTATGATTTAAGACGGCAGTAGAACTTTCCACTGAACTATAAACCCGTGTATTCAGTTTCCTGGTATCCACACAACCGGGAAGCTAATTGATGGCTGGGATAGTCCTGTGAGGAGAGGTCAGGACGTATTTAGATTGCAGGGAGACAATGAAGGTTGGTGCAGAACTGAATCGAATGCCACAACCCCCAGGAAGAGACACAGTGGGGGCAATGCTTTGAAGCTGGAGTCTACCTGCCTCCTTGCTGGAGTCTACCTACCTTGGGGAAATAGCTGTCCCCAGGTGGGAGAGCCTCTGGCAGGAGGTGATGCATCTTGAATGGGATTGCTGGTCCATAAAAGCCAAGCCTGGCTGGCCCCTGGCTAGTGATACAGCATAGCACCCGTTCCACTGCAGAGCACGTGGGCACCCTTGCCCTGGCTTGCCTGCACAGGGATACTGGAAGCAGCTGTATGATGAGTACAGAGTTGAATGAGGAGCAGAGTTGTGGTTCAGGGAATATGAGGGTCACATCTCTGTACTCAGAGAGAGGACTGCAAATATTTCTGCAGGTTTCTGCTACTTTCCCTTTTTTCCAGTGAAAAACGACATTGCTGCGATGATCGCTGCTCTTTGTTCCTTGAAGAGCAAGCTTTCAGCAACTGAAGATTCAGCAGATGTTTTGCTAAGGTTTCTTAAAAGCAAAAAATACTGGTGTTGATGCCCAGTGGCCTCGTGTCCTCGGCCACTTCGGGTTGCTTTGGCAGGGCGCTCCTCCTCCCCTGGCGCGGTGGCAGCTGGATGTGGCTCTGCCTGAGGCACTGGCAACCGAAGGCAGGGCTGCCTCTGTCCCCAGCACGCAGGGCTGCTGGAGGGATGGAGGGGCGCTGTTGGCAGGACATTTGCCACCAAAGGTTGCCAGGGCTGGAGAGCTATGCTGCCTTGTCTGTCTGAGCACGGATCTGTTGACCTTCAGTGTGCTGCTTGTTTCATTGCTGGCCTTTCTAGATGAGGAGAGCAGATCTGGCCGGGCTGCGTGTGGTCATTAAGACATTAATCCTTTTTATAATCTTCAAATAACTCATGCTTTGAAGGCAGTGAGGGCAAGTGTGATGGACCCCTTCCCCCGACCTCACTGGGAGGCCAGCGAGCTCTCCTGGCTTCCACTGGTCGCTGGAAGAGGTTTTGTCCTCTCCCAGCCACTGCCAGACCAGCTCTCAAAAGGGCTCCTTCAGCTTTTCCAGGGACAGTCTGTGTTAGCCTTCAGATACCCTGCAGAGGGTTTAGGGATTCTTTGTTACGGTGTCCCTGAATTATGCATTAGCCATGCCCTTGGGCGACATGCTTTATTATTAACCACTTACCATAAAATTGCTCTCAGACAAGCTCGATTAATGAACAATGCAAAATGCATCTGAGATGGGTAGTACGGTTACAAATGTTTTAAGAGACATAGGTGAAGAAATGAGGAGGGCAGGCAGAAAAAACCCTATATCTACTTACACCAGTACTGAATATGAAGGGGGTCTCTCCTCCCCGAGCAGACTGGCTTTCTCGACATACCCTTCCTCTGAAATTCTGACTCTTGTACTGGGCAAGTCTGGTGGAGATTGTACAGCTGTTCTTTCTGAGAATCCTCTAGAATACCCAGGCAGGTTTATTTTTTCCCTGGAAGGCTATTTCTGGTTTATTCAGGAGGGTGCCTTGCCCCTTCTAATTAAATAAGCAGCATGTCACTTCCTGGGAGATGCAGAAGGTGCTTTGCTAGACCAAGCATCGTCTTTTGCATTTTATCAACATCTCTCTGCTGCAGCAATGAGTAAAGCCCTTCTTGTTGACCCAGTAGACAAATGAGTTATCTCCTCTGCCCAGTCAACCTGGTATTTTCTAATACAATGACAAATGTAAATGGAAAGCAAGTTTGGAAAACATACGTGCAGCTCAGTACGAGTACCGATGTTTGAGGGAAAGCAGACATTGTAGTAATCAACACTTCTGGAGTGACAATGGCCCCGAGGGGGACTAAAACCCCAAATTTTCCTTCCTGAGACACCAAAAGAGTGGGGTTGTTGTTCCTTGGGAGCTTTGTCTGCAGATGGGCAAGCTCCCTGGTTGTGTTTAACTGGAGCTAGAGCTAAAGGACCTGAATGGTCATTTGGAGGAGAGATCTTGAAACAGATCTTGCTGGGATTATTTCTTCTTAACCCAAGGTACCAGGATACTGTGGAAGGAGCCAGGTGCTCTACATGGTGGTCAGGGACACCTGCGCTATTGGACGAGTTGACGACACAACGGTGGCAACAGAAGCAAGTACGCTGATGACTTGGAGAAGCTATTGAGGAAACTATCTCTTGTCTTTGAGATGGTCTATGCATATTTGCTGCTAGTTGGACATACCACAGTGTCAGTAGTAAGGGCTGAACAGTTTGAATTTGCTGTGAGATCTCTGGAGGAGTAACCCTAATGTTTCAGTGGGTACCTCTCTGAACTATGTCTACCAAAATGTGATCTCAGGTGCCCTTGAATGAAGAAACTGGTGCTTGTCAGGATGGAATGAGGTGTGATGATGCCAATAGGAGAAGGGTAAACTTAATTCAGGGCAAGTCTGGTTTTGCTACATAGAGGTCCTTGAACCAGGAGCACTGCTGACTCTGTGTGTTCCCAGGACTAGGAGTGACATGAAGGAGTTCTGCTATGTACCTCACAACACGCGAAGCTGGCTGGCAGGAAGAACATGTCCATAGGAAGGCAGGACTATTTCTTCCACACAAGAACTTGTATTTTTTGGCCAAAGACCAGAGGGTAAGTGCTGCCTGGAGCTGCCCCTTCCTTGCATTATGCTGTGGGCAGCAATGCTGCGCATGGACCAGAAGGGTACGCATGGGTTTGCTCTATCAAGCTGGCACTGATGGCATTCTCCTCTACTGCATCTCCTGCCCTCCTTGAAGGGCACACCTCCTCCCAGGCTGACTGCGTTACTGCCATCCCCACCCAAAATGCCAACACCACAGCCTGTAGCGGTGTTCTCTTCCCCTGCCACCCCCCTGTGGGGGGTAGCTGGGGTGCTTGCTGGAGACACGGGCCATTTGCTGTAGCATGCAACACCTGCCAAGTACGGGCTGCCTGCACTTGCTGCCACTCACCCTCACCATTTGGTCCAAAACACCGAACCATTTTTGCACCGGCCAAACCTTCATGCTTTGCCAGCTATTTTGCTACCAGGTTGGAAAAGCCAGTTAGCCCATTCCCCAGGTCGAAGCCTCCAGGTGTGCTGGCGTGCTGCTTCCCCAGCAGCCTGGTAGTGTATCATGAGGAACCAGACACCCTCTCAGTTCCCGTTGCCCTTCCAAAAGGCGGTAGAAGATGAACCTGACAGCCTGCCGCTCCGACACGGTCACTGCGCCCGGCTGGAATGAGCATCCCAGGGTTGCCATGGAGATGCCTGATGGGCATCTCTAACTTTTCAGAGACCTGGCAGGATGCCAGGGCATCCTAAGAAACATTAGCAGCACTGAAATAGATCCCCTCTGCTCCAGGAGACCAAAAACTACTTGGGAAAGACTTCTCCACTCGGGAGAGAATGAGCTCACCTGTGGAGCTGGGCTGTCTGTCTTGTCCAGTTGCTGCTCCCACCTCCACATGAGCTGTTGGAAACATGAGAAAATGTTATTAGCCTCTTTCCTCAAGCAGCTGACCAAAAATCACATTATACTTTTCTCTCTGCTTGCATAGTTTCAGGAAGCTGGGCACTGAATGGCACAATGCTGCAGGTCTGAGGAGATGCATGGTGCTTTGTTCGGAGAGGGAAAAAGTTGTTTTGATAAAGAAATGGGGAAAAAAAGGGGAAGGAAATCACAGTCAGTGGCACAGCACATTGGCCTGAGTACTGGAGCCAGACCCAAAGGGTTAAAGAAACCCAGAAAACCTCAGAGGGTCCCTCAGGATAGCTCCCAAGAAGACTCAAGTAATGAATTTTCACTTCTGTACTTTCATTATCATTGTTCTTAGCTGGAGATTTACCGTTTGTCCCCCTTAGCTCTGCGGCACATTATTCGTGTCATTGAGACAGTTGCAAGGACAGTGCTGTTCGCTCAGCTTTCCTATTGGAGACGTGATGGGCTCAATTCCTGCAGGCTCTAGCTAAGCCTGAGCTTCAGAGGAGGAGGAGAAGCGTGCATGGACCGTTACCCCAGGAACGATGCTCTGCTTTGCCTTCTCTCTCCTGCTGGCTCCTTCAGATTGCCCAGAGAAGTCCCAGGTTTACCATAGTGCTGGAACAGCCACTGTACTCAGCAAAGCCCATAATTCGGTTCTTTTGAAGATGAGCTGGTGACCACTAACCACACTCCCTTCTCTGTTAATCCAGCCAAGCACAATTATCACCATTAAAGGCAAGAGCCCTCAGGTTCCATGCAACCAAACTGGGTGGGAAGGAGTATCAGTCACTTCATTGCTAGCAAGTTCAGTCTTTTTTTTTTTTTTTTTCTTTCTAGAAGTATTTTATTACATCATATAAAATATTGATGTACTTCTAGAGAGGTAAAAGAAGAGCAAATTCAGAAGTGTACTGGAACAAAGCTTTGTGGTTCCACAGCATCGCTTCCCAAATACCTTTTAAAATCATTCATGCTATTTATTAGTTCCCTGGAAATTAGGGAACCAGGGAGGCGACACTGGTAGTTTGTGCATCGCTCCCTGATAAAACATCACTTGGGGTTGATCCCTCCTGTTTGGTAAGATCTGCGAAAGCTATTTTATTTTTCCCAAGACCCCCAGAAAGTGGAAAAGCAGGAGAGGTACAGCAGTGTCCTCCCCGAACCAAGCCTGCCCAGCATGCTATGCTTCAGGTTGCATTTTTAGACCCCAGTGCCACCTGATCTACTGCTAGTGCTGGTCCCACAGCTGACTTACTGAGGTTGTCGGCTTTGCCTTCATCTTCGCTTCCACAGGTCTGGCAGAGCCTGCAAGGATAACACAACTGTCAGTTCGCAGTTCTCAAACCATTGAGCTGCCCTCCTGGAAATGAGTTTTTTGTCAAATCCGTGTTTTGCTTCTTTCACACAGTTTATCTCATGGGGGAGCCATTGAGGACACACAGGTGGCAGCATCTTCTGCCTTCTCCATGCCCTACTGTCCTGGCTTGAGCAACACAGGGTTAGTTTTTCTAATGCTTGGGAGAACTGCACTTTTAGAAGACTCTAGTATTTGAATTTGTGAAAATACTGGCTTTATAGCCAGCTATGGTGTGTGGGTGTCAAGGTCTCAGTGTTTTTGAGCTGGCCAGGTGCAGGGATGAGGAGGAGCGAGACCCGGGCACTTGACCCCAGCTGGCCAACAGGATTATTTCATACCATGAACGGCATATTCAATAGAAATTAGAAAGTTTGCTGAGGAGTTCTCTCTCTCCCTTGATGGCGGCAATCCAGAGAACTCCTTGCCCTGGTGCCAGAGCCCTGAGCCCTTCCCTTCCTCCCCAAGCCGTAGCGCTCGCAGGGTCCCACATTTGCTGGGAGTGCACAGCTTCCTACGGATAGAATGGGCTGAGTATAATCCTGGTATATCTTATATTGGTATCGGGATCAATATTAGTTCCTTAGTATTATTACTGTTAATTATTTAGTTTTATTCTATTAAATCTGTTTATATTTCAACCCTGGGTTTCCTTGTTTTTTCCTGCTTCCCCTTCCTGGGTGGGGAGGGGTCATCGGGTGAGGGAATAATTGTCTAAATGACAATAAATTGTTGTGGGTTTCTCAAACCATAACACCAGTGGCTCGGGGCTGTGTTAGGAGCCAGTGCCTTTGGGCTGAGGGCACGTCTTGCTCTCCCAATCCGTCCCCCTGTCTGCTTTTAGGGTCACTCAAGCAAAAGAAGTCCCAGCCCCTGTCACCACCCCCGCAGAGCCAAGGAAATGAGGTTTAACGAGGGAAAACACTTTACAGAAGAGACAAAGCATCTGCATCACTCTAAAAGTATTCCTTACACAAGCATCCCTGGGCATTGCACGTGAGGGCTGTGCATGGTGCATTCAGTGTTTGGAGCTGTCTGCTCGTGAGCAGTTTGCACCAGTAAAGCCTGGAGTCGTGCGGGTGCCTGTGCTGGCACAGCTGTGGTTTGTGGCAGGGGTGGCACACCCGGTCACGGGTGGGCCTGCTGTCGGGCTGCCCACGGCCACTCCCCTGCGAAACAACCGGCCCTGCTCAGTGGCCAAATGTCAGTGGATTCAAATCACTGGCAGTGGCCGCGGGCAGTCAGCTCTTTGCTCTTTCCATTGACACTGAGTCAGATGACAGACCCCCACCCCCCGCCCCCTGAGTATTATTATCGTTATTTATTTGTATGGTGACAGTGCCTAGGAACATCCCCCCCTCCAGACCAGGAGCCTTTCATGCTAATGTTGCACAGGTCGTGATGTGCATCACCAGAGGAGTAAATACAGACTGCCATTGCAATAATGCCTCCTCATCCCCCTGCTTCCATGTCCGCACTCGTTAATGCCTTCCTTGATTCTGGTTAATTTGATGGGCCAAGATGGTGGGGAATGGGCTGCTCCTCGGGGCCATGTTGTAGAGCAGCCTGGGAGCAACGCGAAGCTTCGTCAGGCAGCACAGCCCCTCTAATCATGACGGGCAGGCCAATGTGAACCGGACAGCATCTCTGGAAAGCGGGGCTGTGCAAATCGGCTGGTTTGGTTAAAGCAACAGGTCTCCAATTAAGCATAATGGGCAGGAACTCTTTCCCTGGGTTTTGCTCCGTGAGACCAGCTGTCTCAATCAACTCACCTTACAGTGTTTTTCAACTGTACAGAGATGAGCCAAGGACACATGAATGTAACGTGATCTGGGAAGATTCTCCGAGTGCCAGGAAGTTGGAGCGGGGCTGCCTCCCGTCCCCCTGCCCTGCTGCTCCTCTTTATGGACCTGCGCAGCCCACAGGGCTCTGCCGGCTGAAGTTCAGGCTCTCACGTGCTCACGGCTGTATTAATGCTCCCAAACCAACGCATCACCGAGACCCCCATGGTGCCGGTACCACGGGGGATCTCATGCAATTGCCAGGAGCGGCTGTTGCTCTTGGCAAAAAAAAACCCCACCCCAGTTTACAGGTGATGGTGCAAAACCTCTAATTTGTGGGGGAAACACACACCGCTAATCTCTGCACATGGCTTCTCTCCTGCCTAGGGCTCTCTGCAGCCAGGCTGCAAGACGTGGCTCCCCAGCCTGTGTCCCCAGCCCCGTGGGGACAATGGTTTATGGCTGTGCGCAGGCTCCCCCACCGGCTCCTTCCCCCTTCTGCTCCTGTAGGGCTACCTCTCACCCTGCTCGTCATGCAGCCCTGGCCACATGCCCCGCTCTGTCATTTTCTGCCCCTCGTGCCCTTGCAGACAGGGGCAAACAGCAGCAGCAGATGCTTCCTGGGACCTCTGGGCAGCAGGGGCAGCAGGAAGAATTTTCATCAGCAACGACCAACAAGAGGAGGGAATTATTGGGTGGTAACAAGACTTTTGAGGATCTGTGTGAGGTCCTGCCATCCCTCCACCATTCAGTTTTGTTCAGGGCTCCTCTCCCTGCCAACTTCTGCCCACAGCTACCTTGAGCCTGATGCTCACGCTGGAGCCTGAGCCGTATCATCCATGGAGATGCCAGGGGCACCATGAGCCTGCGATTTTTGGGAGCGTTCAGTGTTAACCCCTGCCATGCCAGCAACTGCTCCAGCTTCACCCCCCTGGTTGCATGGAGTCCTGCCCAGCATGCTGGAGGCCCAGGTGGCACAGTGGACATCATGTGAGGCAAGGAGCCCCGGGGGCTGACAGCGGCCCTGGGCCAAGTCGTTATGACCATCTGCTCTGCGCTGTGCCAGGCTGACGGCTGCTGTAAAGAGCGTGCGTGCCGCAGAGAGCTGGGGATCTGGTGGTAACTGGAGCTGAAGGACTTCAGAGAGGAGCTGACTCTGTCTTTTCAGCTCTGCCTTGTGTATATGTATCTGTACGTACAAATCGAGAGTGCCGGCTGAGATGGTTGGCCGTTGCTAAGCTGTGCCAGGCCACGCTGAGCTGGCTCCCAGTGGCCCCGCACCTTCGGCTCCATCTAGCCTTGGTGGGATGTGGAGCAGCTGAGGGGCTGGCAGGACCGCAGCCAGCGAGGCAGAAGGTTGGGGTTGCCCTGCAGGCAGCAGGATTTGATCATAGAACCATAGAATGGTTTAGGTTGGAAGGGACCTTAAGGATCATCTAGTTCCAACCCTCCCTGCCATGGGCAAGGACACCTCCCGCTAGACCAGGTTGCTCAAAGCCTCATCCAACCTGGCCTTGAACACCTCCAGGGATGTGTTTGATATGATTTGATGGTTTTCGGTGTGTGTTTGCAATCCAGAGAAGGGGATGTCGGGGGTCCCTGCCTGCTCATGGCAGCAGGTAAAGCTGAGGGCCAGGAGCCATAAAGCATGTTGTGATGGTGGGAAAGATGGGGGAGAGCAGGAGCAGACCCCATCCTCTCACTAACAGGAACTGCAGCGAGTGCCTCAGTCAGAAATGAGACTTTTATCTAAAATATGAAGCTGCACAACGCAGAAGAAAAGCGGGAAAGGGCTTTTGCTCAGTGCTATAGAGCAGCCGTCAAACACCTGACTCTACATTTTGATTTCAGCCAACAAAATTAATGCAGTCCGATGCAAGGCTTTCTCTGAACTGGGTTTTGATTTTTCAGGAAAACGTGTTATCAAAGGTAGAAACGTGGCCAAAGGATTGAATGAGGGCTGCTTGGGTATTGTGTGCCGAGGGACATGGTGCAGCATGGGGCTTTGTGTGCTTTGGGACCTCAGTATTAGCAAATTCTCTAATATTCTGTCTTTGAATCTTAGTCCTCTCCTTTCCTTGTAACTTATAAAATGCATAAGGCTGTTCCCAGCTCGGTGGAAGGAGAGTTTCTTCATGAGCCAACTTGGACAAACTTCAGGACCTGCTTAATGCTGGTTCTGGTCAGACTGAGCTTCAGAGGGAGATTATTTTCAACCGAGCTTTAAAATCTTTCATGAACTGGCCTAAAAACAAGGATTATAAAAATGTGTCAACACTGAAAAGAACTACTTAAAAATAAATCGGTGCTTACAATAACTGAATTTAGGGGACCAGAAGTGGGAAGAAATGGGTGATTGTGGCTCCCTGTGACGTTCCCTAAACCCAACAAGGTCTTTTATTTCCTTCCCAAAAGCACAGTGAGATTCAAAGAAAAAGAAACCTGAATCTAGCTGACTTAAAGGTCATGAGACAGCGTCATGATATTTGAGGGTCTCGTGATTTTTTCAAATGTTAATACCACAAGCCCTGCATTGGGAATTTCACTGCTACTAGTTATCAGCTATGACTTGAAGACTCAACTTGTTTCTAATCTGCTTTAACACAGGTTCGATGATAGGGTTATCAAGTTGCCTGTAGGAAAGGTCTTTTATACAAGACCCATGCAAAAGTATGAAACTGGAGAATTTTTTTTTAATTCCTGTAATGTTCCTGCTATGTGCTGACCAGCCGAAAAAGTGTTTCATTTTTTAGGATTTTGGCAGCTAAAGTCACTGTTGCACCTCTAGTTTTTGTCCTCAGGGATCTCAGCACACCTCAAAGAGGTCATCTGAGCTCCTGCCCGCATCTCAAAGAGTGAGGACTGAGGTCTGGGGGTGAAGCATCTCATGAACCTGCTGCAAAGCTGAGGTTAGAGGCACATTACTCCTTGATTTTCAGAGACTACCTCTTTCCTCCTTTCCCCAGCCCTGAATTTTACCAACATGTCGTCTTGAAGCTGTTGATTGAAATATTTCTTATTTGGTTTATACGTCACGCTGAACAAGTGCACGGGGCAGCTCTTAAAAGGTCAAGTTTATATAAATGTATAATGCATATGTATAAAATACATCATTTTAGAATAAATTCTGAACCACTGTAAAACATGGGAAGGTTTCTGGCTAGGTGTTGTTAGCAAGAGGTCAAAAAGGAGTTGAAATTGTTGGTGCTTAAGCCATGCCTTGGGCTATCTGACCCCAGCAATGCTCACATGCTGCAGAGGCTCACGAGCTTCCAGCAAAACTCCTGCCCTATTATACCGCACATTGTTCTGCTTAAAATGATAAAAGGTGATTACAGGGTCATCAAGAAATGTTGTAACTCATTGCACTGGTGATATCAGAGCCACTGTCTGTTTTAATTCTAACACCATAAAGAAGTATCGACCATGCTTTACAATAAAGGCCCAAGATACAGGGATTCTTCAGGATCTTGGCTGATGGAAACATAATTTTTCTTTTTCCAGTAAGAGGCCCAAGTGTATTTCTGAATTAGACTAACAAACCAGCAGCATTAATTCTGTCACAGTGCTGGCACAGCGTGGGGGAGCCCAAAATGCAGCTGGGCGGCGAGGCACTGGGGATGGGGTGCAGCTGTCGGAGCTGTGGCAGGGCTGGCCGTGCCCACCACTGTGGCCTCCTGGCCCCGTGTCCCACCCTGGCCCTTCACTGAGGAACTGGGACAGACAGCCCAACGGCAGTGCAGCACCTCTGGCGTCAGGTAGGGGCTTTCTGCTTTTAAGTTATTTCACATGGACCTGTTGTGTATGTGCATATGTATCATAGAATCACAGAATGTGTTGGGTTGGAAGGGACTTTAAAGATCATCTAGTTCCAACCCTCCCTGCCGTGGACAAGGACACCTCCCACTAGACCAGGTTGCTCAAAGCTCCGTCCAACCTGGCCTTTAACACCTCCAGGGATGGGGCAGCCACAACCTCTCTGGGCAACCTGTGCCAGTGTCTCACTACCCTCAGAATGAAAAATTTCTTCCTAAATAGCTAATCTAAATCTCCCCTCTTTCAGTTTAAAACCATTTCCCCTCGTCCTATGGCTCCACTCCCTGATCGAGAATTCCTCCTCAGCTTTCCTGGAGCCCCTTTAGGGACTGGACGGGGCTCTAAGGTCTCCCCAGAGCCTTCTCTTCTCCCGTCTGAACAACCCCAACTCTCTCAGCCTGTCCTCTCAGCAGAGGTGCTCCAGCTCCTGGATCATCTTCGTGACCCTTCTCTGGACCCGCTCCAACAGGTCCATGCCCTTCTTCTGTTGGGTTCCCCAGAGCTGGAGGCAGTGCTGCAGAGGGGTCTCACCAGAGCGGAGCAGACGGGCATATGTGTAGGTATTGGCATGCTCCGTCATTGCACTATTGCAATTTTTTGCAGTTCTTATTTTGTTTACAGCCTTGCGTTCTTTGACTTGTGAAGCATGAAGCTTCATGTGGATCATCTTATCCCTCCTCCTTGGCCTCATCCATCTTGTAGCACCAATACAACTCAACCTCGTCCTCGGAAAGCCCTGGGTCTCCAGCCTGTGGCGTGCTCTAGGTGTCCCGTGCTGGGGGGATGCTGATGCCACACTGCGGCTGCCCGCAATCCAGCACCATGAGGCTGAAACAGCCACCGGGGCTGAGCATGGGTGTCCCCTGCCGCCAATCTCTGGCCCTTCCTCGAGCCCTCTCCTGTCTCTCCCCTTCCTGGGAATGGCTCCAGCCTGCCATGGAGCAGGTGGCCTGCGCCGTGCCTCTGGCTGCTCTGTCACCCCGGCGCCAAGCGTGGAGGTGACACTTCTCCTCCTGCAACCGCACGTGATGCTCACACAGAGCCAGGGGCACAAACCCCCAGCAGCAAATTCTCCCCTCAGCAGCTCTTCATGGGGGCTGTTTGCTTTTACAGTGGATGGGGGTTTCCTTCCCGGAGTTACTCAGCATATAAAAGTAAAGGAGGTGATATACAACTACAGTGTCAGCAGAAGGGCTGTGATTCATGAGGCTAATGACATCACGGGGCCAATGACATCATGGGGCTGGACACTGCCTGATTGACTTCCTTTTCAGCAGAAATTACTGACGATATCAGTTAGCTGGGAAAAGGCACCCTCAGTAACTCATTTACTTAGAAACGCATACTGGTGATTAAATGTTGCCATACATTACTTAGATGAGGTGAATTCTTGTTCTGCACTTAAATATAGAGGGACAGGTGCTCAGCTGGTGTAAACACATTTGCCTGGGAGGAGTAAATTAATCTCCGTAACTCAGGGGAGCTGTGGTATTTACACCAGTGGTTTACTAACCTTTAACGCATACGTGCAGCCAGGAACCTCTCTGGTGATTGCCCACATTATGCTTGGTGCCTGACAGTCCCTTACCGCCACAAACACCTAATTAATTCCCATGCTTTTAAGGAAATGAAGCCATACAGAAATATGCCACCAGTAACAAATTACACAGTACTGATGCTACCAATTAATGCCGCAGGAAATAATACTGTATTTCAGATGCTGCATGGTTTTTTTTTTCACCTAAATTAATTTGTCACCACACAATAAAATAAGGATACTGTCCTGCCTGGATGTTGCTAAATTAACATTCAGACATTGTCTGAAGTGCTAGAAAGGGAAAAAATATAAGAGGCATAGATCTTTCTCTTTTCTCCACTTTTGTTTTAATGATGTCTGAGAGCAAACAGCCAAATAAGCCTGTAAGTCTGCCATACCACCTAGAGACTGCGGTGACTGTCCCAGTGCTCCCAGCCTCCACCAGCACACCTTCCATACCAGTGCTCCCATCTTGCCTCTCCGGGCAGCTGATATATACTGCAATATTTTCTAAAAAATGGCTAAGAGGGCATCGATCCCTCCCGTGAGGAGCCTGCTGGGTTTGTTATTACCTCCTTGCCCAGGTGATGCAGCAGCTTCTGATGTTTCCCATGCAGGCGAGGATGTGAGTGAGACCTCTGGGCTGCTGGGACTCAGGTCACGGCGTTGCTTTTCTTAGAGTAACTAGGATGAGTTATAGCAAAAGGAGGAAATGAGATGAAGTACGTACTCCCGCCGGGGCTGATCTTTGTACCTGCAAGCTCAAGTCACAGTGGAAGTACCACTTACGTGAGACCACAAAAGAGAAGATCCCTTTGCCTGGCCAGGTGTGGTGCGCAGGCTGAGATGGTTTTTTTGGCTGAAAACACACGTGTGAATGCCTCTGGAAATGCTGATGCGTGCAGGTGCCGTAAAGTGCAGCGAGGCATCAGGGAAACAACCTGGGGCAGGTTACCTGCTCCTTTCCGGCTGGCCTGGCAGGGTGCAGGAACGGCAAGCAAGAGTGAAAGCAGGTTTGCTGGGTGGTGGCACTTGCAGCTGTGTGGGGAGGAGGTATTTACCAATGTGGGCTGTGGCTGCCTTTAAAGCACTCCCGGGTTATCACCAGGGTGCTCCACGCAAACACTCTGGAACCACTGCCGCTGCTCCAGGAACACTGATAGGATTAAAAACCAAATTAATTTCACTTTGATCAGGCAACAGAGATGGGAGGCAATACCAGTTTAGCAGGGCTGGTGTGCAGAATGTAGCCCATCTCTGCAAGGATTAGCTCAAAAATAGCCAGCCTATCGTTGTTGATATTTTCATTTATTCATGTATTATTTAGAACCTTTCTAAGTGTGGGATTGAGAAAAAGCAGCATCTTGAGATGTTTGCCATTCCCCCTTGGGTTGCAGTGTGGCTCTGATGGGTGCCGGGTGGTGGTCAGTGTGTGAGTAGCTGAGCAGGTGCTGGCATCGTTCTTGTAGGGCCATCAGAAACGGTCTCCAGGCCACCAGCCAGGGAAGCATCTCCCGCCAGGAGACAAAAGAAGTCTAGAACAGAAACTGGATGTCCAATTAATAAACAGGAGAAGGGAGCTGCCTGGGTACAACAGCTCTTTAGCAGGAGCTCCTGCGTCCATGGCTCCCAGGTGGTGTGGGCAATGCTGCAGGTGAGGCAGGTTGCACCCCAGTACAATGGGGATGGCAGCACGTGCTGCTGCTCCAAATGCAGAAGAGCTCAGCTGGAGAAATGCAAAACTAAACCTGTTTCTGACCCTACAAACCAGCTCTGAGGGCAAAGGCAGCAACTCTTACAATGTGTTTTACAAACCGACACCATGTCGCAGCTCCTTGAGTCAGAACCGGGAGCTCTTTCCCTGCTCTCCCCTGTCTTAATGCTCTGTCCTGCCAAGACATGAAACTAGTTAAAAAGAGATTTTTCTTTAAATACCACAGGCTCTCATCTGGAGAGGACAGCTGTCAGTGAGGTGTATTCTCAGTGGGCTTTCGGCAGCTCGGCTTTCTGGAAGGAGGACCATGTAGTGACGTCGAGGTGATCCACCTGGCTACCAAAACTCCACCTCCCCTAATGGGTAATGAGAAATGAATATGATAATGTGGAAAATCTGGGCGTTATTGAGAAGTTAGCTCAGTCTCCAACTGGATTAATTCACTGCTGTTAGTTGGAAAAAATAATAAAATGCAGATCTGTATCAATCTAGGTGATTTTCTGTAAAGCCATAAAGCATGAACATTATCCATTGAAAACTGTTGGAACAGCAGCTGAGGCTCAGACCTGCAAGGGGCTTTGAGTGCTGGCACGTTGACTGTCATGGTGCACCCCCGGACCATGTCGGAAAGGGTCTGGGGGGGATGTCTTGGCTTCCAGCCCCTCTGCCAAGGCTGGCTGGACATTCGGCTGAGTCCCCCCATCAGCAGCCAGCTGCCCCAGTGGCCCTGCTCTCATGACAGTGTCCTTCTCCTCTGTAAAGTGGAGCAGCATCACGGGCTGGGCTAGGTGTGCCTTTCTCCTGTTGTCCCTTATTGCCCGTCCTGAATGTGGAGCTGTATGTTTAAATCCCTCTGGTTACCGAAAACACCAACATCCTGAACACCAGCTTTAGGATGTGGCTTTCAGAAAATAAAGCTGGATGAGTTGAGGTTTGACTTTGTGGTTGCAGTGAACACAGTGGAAATCTATTAAATGCACTTCTGGAGGAAAATTTCCCAGTGTGTACCAAACTGATCACAGATGAGGTTTGAATTTGAGCTAGAGACTTAAAAAATGCACAAATGGAGCTGGATTTCTTTTTTTTTTTTTTTTTTGCACCTGGCAAGAGGAAAGCATTGAAAAGTTAAACTGGCCTTGGCTTACGTTAAGAGGAGTTATCTGTGCTGGCCATAAATCGAACTGGGATGGCTTAATTGCTCATTCGCAGTAAATAAAGCTATAACTGAGATGTCTACTCTATAATATAGAGGGGATCTCCCAGGCTATGGAGGATGATAGCTAGCCAGAGAAATCCATTCGAAGGCTCTTTGGGATCAATAAGCAGTTAAGAGAGCCACGGGAAGATGACATTGCCTGTCTTTGTGCACAGACACCCGGAGAGGTGCTGGGCTGTTAAAAGCATGAAGGGCAGCGCTTGGGCTCGGATCCATCAGGTTTAAAACATGGTGATTTCTAGCTAAGTTTCCACTTAGTGTCCAAATACAGAGGGGTAGGAGCATCCTATACACCAAAGTAAATGGCTGGGGACCCATCCGTTTCGGTAGCAGAGCTCCCACCCTCACCCTGGGATGGTGTCTGAAGCTGTGGTGATGGGCTTAGCCACCAGGTTTATTAATATTAGTGAGGGCTCTGTGGCTCGGCGGCCATCCAAGGCCCCCCTGGTGCTTGCAGATGTGTTGCAGCTCATGCCAGTAGCCATCCCCAAGGCTGCCTAACTTAGGCTGGAGCAAATCCACTGTCGTGGTGGAGGGAGTGGTTAAGAGGCTTAGAGTTGGCTTCTGCCGAAGGCAGAGGCTCTGTCCAGGTGCCTGGGAAGGGTCTTTTCCATTCATGGGTGGGGTGGGGTGGTTTGTGCTCTCGGCGTTTTGCTATGTGGGCTGTGCTGGTTCTCCTGTCCCTGGGGCAGCTGGAGCCTGCCATCAGCCGTGTGAAACATAAATGGCAACGACCTGCTCATCCCTAATAATTTACTTTGAAATGCTGTTCTGCAGAAGGAAGATCAATTGCCACTTAGCTTCCAGCTCCTGCCCTGCTGGTCTTTTAAAAGGGAAATATTACAGCTGCCTTCTAGCCCCACTACTCCTCACCTGGCCCACGTTTAATTATTAATTCTCCAATGCCATGGGAGAGCCAGTGGGACTGCAACAGGAGCTGGACCAGGCTGTGACCCCTCCAGCCCCAAATCCAAACAAGATTCAGAAAAGACCAGGAAAAAAACAAACCATGAAACAATCGCTGCTGTGATTCTGCTTAGTGATATGCAGGGGTTTCACCCGGCATCTCTCCCCTTGGGGACACACACATTCCTTGCTCCTGTAATGCGGGATGCTGGAGTCTGCAGGTTATATCGGACTCCTGCCAGCCTCAGGAGGAGTGGGAAAACCCTTCCGTCCTCTGGACTAGGTCCTTCTAGAAAGAGGAAAGTTCTCCTGGCTGGTTTCGGAGCAGATGCACCCAAGACCATGGTCAGGTCATAGTGTGGGAAATTATGTATTATGTTTTCCCAGGTGAATGTGGGAGAAAAATGAACCGGGTCACAATCACTTCACAAGGATGGAAAGATGTGAGGCTCACTAGAGCTGTTATTTCCAATGAGTGATTTGCTTGGCCTTATTTAATTAGCTGTCCTTGAGCCAATCTGATTAAGGGACAGCAAGTTTACCCCGATGCCAAGCACAGACTCACAAAACTAGGGCTGGACGAGGCCTGTGGTGCACCAAGGCACCACCAGCTCCTGCCTTGATTATTTCCTACATATATCTGTCTGATCCAGCCTCAGAAATGCTACTGATAATGATTATTGTGGGGGAAGGTGGGGTATACCCCCACTAGGTGCTTGTAGATCCAGGCTGTTCAAGCTGGACAAGCTTAATGGTAGAGTTTGAAATACAAATCAGAAGTGCACTCAAGGAGCTTGGCTGGGGTTTGGCCATTAGGCTGCACTAATGGAAATATTTTTAATTTTTTTTTTTTCTGAAAGGATATTACATGTGTTTGAGCAAGTAGTACTGTCATGTTTCTCAAAAAAATAGGGAAGCTGAACTGGGGAGAAAATACAGCCTAGCTAACTGCGTGCTACAGGGAAGCTGGCTGCAAATTGAGATATTTGATCTGCAGACTGAAATACTGACAAAGGAAAAGCGGGTGCTGTGCCCGCGGAGGGGAAGCGGGGTGCCTGGGCTTAGTGCTGCCTTGGTGCCCGGCTCTCCCTGGGGAGGAAATGGGGAGAGGCTTTGCTGGGTGCATCACTGGGAGGAGGAGCAGGATTAGTATTTAGCCATTTCTACCTGGTTTTCCCTTGAACCTGAAATAGATACGGCTATAAAGAAGGAGTGCTGAGCAGCTACTAGCCAGAAAGGAGGAGAGGACTTTGCGTCCTGGGGTAACAGGACCCCCCCTCCTCCCCCCCCTGCAGCATCTCCCCCCCAGGGTTCATTAGCGGGGCTGTCCGTGCCCTGGCTCTCTCCACTTCCTAGAAAGCGCAGGAGCAGAAGCCCCCTGAGACATCATCCGCCTCCAACCTGGCTAAAATTAACCAACAGGTTCTAAAATTGTGGCGTAGGGAGTGGGGCATGGATGTGGACCTGCTTCATTTGCTTAGGGAGGCCGGCTGCAAAACCTGTTGTTCTGTGAAAAAAAAAGTACATGCTTTGCCCTTTGCCCATCAGGGATGTTTCCCGCCTTGTGGTATCCATTAAAATGAAACTTTAATTGTTTAAAATGATCCTGCCCGCACCTATGTGGCCTTATTTAGCTCTGCACACTGCCTCGCATCCCTTCCCTGCTGCCTCGGTGTCCTCTGCGCTGCCAGCCGGGTGCCAGCCCTGTCACAGTGGCATGTAGCATCATGATGTTGCACATGTACAGGTGGTGTTTCCAAAAGCATCCGTGGGGATGGACGCTTGGATCCCGGGCTGTCAGCAAGGACAGGACTGGCCGTCCCGTGGGAGCATCGGGCTACTGTCCCCTAGAATATAAACCCTTCACAGCATCATCCTCCAACTCTCTCCTGCCAAAATCCCTTCTTTGCCCTGATTCGTCCTCCTCTGGTCTCAGGATTATGTTTTTTTCGCAGAAATAGCAAATATTGCAATATCCGTGAGCTTGGAGGCATTGCACGGCCACATGTGAGCTGGAGGGGATGGGAGCTTTCTCCCTGACCTTGGTCATACCATAAAATGTGCCACAGGCACTAAAAAGCCAAGGCAGGGGTATTGCTGAGCCCTGCAGCGGCGCAGGAATCGCTCCCCAAATTCAAGACGTTCTCTGTGTTTATTTTTCCATCTGGATCCATTTGCTGACAGCGAACGACCCATGGCTTCAGGCAGCCAGTGCCTGCGCTACATATTTTTGTTCATCCGTCCCTCCCTGCCAAATGCTGAAGTCAGACAACTGGCTCCGGCTGGTGCCAGCTCTGGTTGCTCACAGTGGGATTAGCACGTAAACTGGTTCAGTCCCACTGCGGTGGCCGAGCGTGGCCTTCTCTTTTACCCCGCTGGCTGCAGTTGCCTCTGTAAATGATGTCTGTTATGACTTTGCTTTTGACTTTCTGCAAGGGGCTGTTCTAATAAAGGGTTTTTTTCTCCTGTTTTTTTTGCAAATGTCTTTTCACCCTGCACACACATGGGAAAGCATGAACGCCTCTTGGTCCACCATAGCTGGCCCCATGCTCAGTCCCCGGACACCTCTTTAGAAGGGATTAAGGGGAAGTGCCGGACCTCCAGGAAACCAAGGAGGAATCTCCAAAGCTCTAGAATACCTAAAGAAAGCAAACCCTCCCCAAGGCCACCAATGCAACTGAACTTCTCAGTTACAAGCAAAGCTGTTCTGGTCCACTCTTTTGCTTGCAGCGTTCACCCTCTCCCCAGGATGCTGCGAACAAAATTAAAATGAGCTGAAAAAGAAAAGTATCGAGCACCTTTTAAAAATGGATAACTAAGTGTGCAGCCTCTCAGTTTGCTTAGAGCAATTATGGATGGATTAGCTGAATGGATGGGGTTACATTTTGCTTTTTAATCTGTGGAGGAAAGGGTAGAACCCGGGCAGCCGCTGCGATGGTGCAGGGCAGAAGTCCTGGTGTGCTGCAGTGCAGGAGCTGCACTTGCTCAGCCCCATCCTGATACCGCCAGGGTCAGCTCTGCTCAACCTACACAAGTAGCTCAGTCCCCGTTACCACTTCGAAAAGCCTCCTGGTTATTCCACGTCTCTGAGCCGAACTGGCTCCCGAGAACTGGGGCTGCTCAAGGTGTTGCTCAGTGGCTAGCAGCGGGCTGGACACCAGGCTCAGCACCCAGCGGCTCCAGCAAAGCACCCGCCTGCTTCAGCACCTCTGCGCTCTTTTCTCCTCTCTCAGCCCTATTTATGCCTTGTTTAGCCTGAATATGTGCCTCCTGGATGAATTTCTTTACAAACCTCAGTGAGAGGCCCTGAAATGGGAATTAGGCAGATGATGGCAGAAGACGGTAAAGCCAATACAGAGATTCTGGGCCACCTCATCAAACAGCAAAAGGTGGCATAGGGGTATTGATTTCAGCAGAGCTGTGCCAGTTTACACAAGTTAGGGCTTTGACCTAGGTAATTCACTATAATAAAGGTATCCAAATTCTGGAAAACTTCCAGGAAAACCATGTCCTTTGATCAGGTCAGTTATTGATATGTATGCATATCAATATATATGCATTAACACTGTCTGGGGCTGCAAAATCCCGTATTTAAGGCAAGTTATAGCTAGATTCCAACTGCGCTGGGTGGTTACCTGCGCAACCTGCCAGAGTGAGGTGTTGTCCTTGGCAGGAGCGAATGCTATTCCTGTTCTCCGGTGCACAGGGAAACTTGATCTTTGCTCTTCCCGTCACTCTGGAGCGTGACCCTGGGGGTAGCCGAGACGCTGGGTTTCTGTGTACCCGCTGACAAGCAGACACGAGGGGGATTGTTGGGGAGGGATTGTGGCCGTGGTGGGGCTGGGGGAATGTACAGGCTCAGTCCTGCCCGGGCACTCGTCCTCAGAAAAGCTGGGGGAGTGCTGCTCGTGAGGACGGGGCGCGTTTCAGGGTTCCTGGGCTGTAACCCTGCCTGTTGCTCAGCGATGGTGTGTCTAATTGCAGGGAGCGGCGCTGGCTTGCCTGCAGCTCACTGTGCCCCGGCGTGGCACCATGCAGAGATGCTGGTTATGCCAGTCCTGCCTGGCATGACTGTGGATGTCGTGCCCTTCATTCCCACCCTAGCTGCTGTCTCAGGGCACCCCAGGAGATGCTCTTACAGCATGGGTGTGGGGCGTGCAGGACATGGGTGCAGTCTGCAACATCCGGGACCATCTTCTGAAGCCTATTCAGATTTGGCTGCCAACAAAATAAAGCCAGGTCTAAGGCTTTATATTTTCCGTGCTTCAGAGGGTCCTTGCGAAAACTGAGCAGAGTACTCGGAGGCCACTTGAGCGGTTATGGTTTGCTTCCATAGAGTATTACACCTATTTTGACCCACCTTCTTGCTACTTTTTATGTCAAGCCCCCTCCCCTTGGAGCAAAACGTCTGCTTAGGTCTAATTTCTTTCAATGGGACTTCAGCATGTGCTCAAGTACTTTGCTGATTTGGGGCCCGAGTCATTAGCTTTACAGTTGATTACTCAAGTGGATTTTAGGTGGGGGAACGGGAATGCTAAGATCCAGCGGGAAGAGTTGAGCCAACACTCAGGCTTAAATCCATACCAGCCTCAAAGTATCAGCGTGGTCCCATCATGACCGTCGGTCAGCCCTGGGTCCCAGCGTTGCTTCTCACCACCTCCATCTCCCTGCAGCACCTGGGTGTCCTCCCAGCTGAAGGGAGCTTCCACTACAGCGCCTGGTCTCGGCAGCAGCCTTCCCTTGCTCCATTTAACAGTTTAATGGCGTTTGTCAGCTTTAAAATTACAGTCTTAGCAGCTTCACCCACAACAGAGGGGCAAACGCTGCAGAGCTGATTGAGTGCACTAGAGGAGCTGATTACCTTCTCAGCGTTTCAGATCATCAGAAATGCAAACAAGCTGGCACTGTAAATATACATACATTTTAAGGCAACCAGATCAGCAGTGCACACATGCTCTCAGGCCCTCACCAATTACCCAAATTGGTACATTCCACTCATTGCATTGACGTATTTGGATATAATATATCACATAAAAATCAACGGCTCACAGCTAGGGTTGTCTGTTGTACTGTGGTTCTCATTTTTTTTTTTTTAAAGAAATAAGTAGATTATTTTATACATACATTTATGAAGTTTGTAAAATTGTAGGTACAGTTAGGGCTGGTGGGTGCCAGGCCTGAGGCTCTGCCTGGCCCCAAGGCAGCAGCATTGCACCCATCCCCATGCTCTGGTAAGCATTGGCCTGGCTTGCTGGTGACAAGGGGCAGCAGAGGGCTGGTTTTTTAAAATAAATAAGTGATTGATGGATGAGTTACAACCAGCTGCAGGGGCTTGGATTCTGGCAAAATGTCAACATTCAGTGCAAATGGGGAAAAACGTGTATTTTTGTCCCAGCGCCCCCAGTGGAGTCTAGCCTGTGTGCTGAAGTCTCCGGTTCCCAGCTGCACGGGCTGGAGCAGCAAAAGCGGGGCAAAGCCTGTGTTTTACACTGCCGATGGGGCTTGGGCATGCTCTGCAAGCAGGCACACCACAGGCTGAGCACAGGGCATGCTTAATTCCAGCTGAAAAGAGAGATGTCTCTGCACAGCATCTTCCCTCTTGCACTTCCAAGCCAGCACGTCTCCTGTTCTTCATCTTTTTTTTCCAGTTGCAGGCTGGCTGCAGTGAGGACTGCCCATGGGATGGCATAGTGGGGGCTTTGCTGATGGCCCTCAGTGTCCTTGACTCTGCAGAAAATACCACACTTGCCAAAAACCTCCGCTTTCCTTGGGAAGGCTAAGGCAGGCAGCCGAGGACTGAGGAAGGCTGGCGTTAGTTTGGGGGCCTGCTGGTGATGCCCTTGGGAACAAGAAACAATGAAACGGTTAAAAAAAAAAAAAAAAAAAAGAAGTTTCAGTGAACAGTTTGTTTTTGAGTGTAAGTGATTTTAAAGATTTTCCAAATTATTTAGAGAGAGATGAAGGGAATGAACTAAACGTAACACTGAACACATTCAAAAGGGGTCAGTGTTTAGCTTCAAACACACAAACCTGCACAGATGTTCTGACCTTTGAAAAAAAAGCAAACAGACACAAAAATCAGCTAATCTGAAATGAAGGGATGATTTCACTGTTGCCAAATAGGCTGAAAGGCGTTGCTTCGCTCAAGCTGTTATGTCTTCTCCCTCTCCCGGGTCTTACTCTTGTGTTTTATTGTCTCCACACCCTGACGGAGATAACCTCTGCGCCTCCGGCTGCGTCTGCCCGTCCAGACCCGTTCCTCCCTTTAGCGTTTAGGATTGCTGCTCTTCAATGTGCTGGCATGACCCGAGCATCTTTGTGGGTGTATGGACTCCCACAGATTAAATACCGTGTTTTGAGCCCTCTGCTAAAGCATATTTTACTATATGTTTTCCTTTTTATATGTATGTGCTTCTCCAATAGACACAGACATGCATCTCATCCCATGTAACCCTATTGTAACTCTGGGGGTTCTGTGGGGGGCTCATGAGGCTCAAGGGGGGCTTTGAGCTGCTCCAGTGCCAGCGTTTGCTCCTCTCTGGGGGAGCACCCTGTTGGCACCCGCTCCCTACCTCTGCTGGGCACGAAGCACTTCCCAGTGCAGCAGCGTAGCTCTGCGGGCTGCTGAGATGCGAACAATAACCCCCTGAAGCAAGGAGGTGGGAGATGAAAAGAAACTTTGATGAGAGAAATGAAAAGGCAGGGAGAGGCAGGGGTTTGTAGCGCAAGGTCACCAGGAGACGCTTGAAACTCTTGGAGAGAAAGTGGGAGCAATGCTATGGGTGAGTGCAAGTTGCTGGGTTTTAAGGAGATGCTGATGGATGGGAGCAGTGAAGGTGCTGGTGGCAACCCTGAGGCCGCCTGGCCATGTTCACATTGTGGAGTGGTTTGGGTTGGGAGCATGTCATGACCTATCAACCCAGCTCAGCCTCACTTCCTGCTGCCTTTGAAGCACGTTCCTCAGCTTGGACAGCCCAGGAGCTCCTCTGCAACTGGCAGTCTTGGAGAGCTGTCACGTGGTGAGGGAGAGCTGAAGGTGGGGTGATACGGAGAGGTTTTGCCCACTGCCTGTGGGCTGCACTCCAGCTGGGCTCCAGCCCAGCTGCAGAGGAGCCCCGTTAGGAAGAAATGATCGCAGCTGAGATGTGGTCACGGGATAAATAAGGACCCAGGTGCACTGCAGGAGGTTCTGCATAGCTACTGTGGTGCTTGGGATTGCAAGCAGCTCTAGAGATGTGATGGGGATTTGTGTGCAGGAGCAATGCAACCGCAGGGGGTGGATGTTTGAGGTGGGTGCCCTTGGTTTGGGAAATCTAGGTGTTTGATAACATTGTGCTGCTGTATGACACAGGGCTTTGGAAAACGCCCAAAGGGAATGGCAGGAGCCTTTGCCTTAATGGCTCTGATCTCGTCCCTTGGGGTCATGAGAAAACCCAGCATGCCTGCCCTCTCCCTGTGGGGTACCACATTAGGTTTTCCTTGTTGCTTCCTGGCAAGGATGGTGGGGCCAGGGGCAGAGCTGGTGTGCTGCTGCAGAGACTGAGGTCCTGTCTTGGGTGCTTCAGAGAGGGATGGTGCTAAGGGTGGGCAGGACAGGTCTGCTGCTGGCTGGGGCTGCCTCTTCGCAGTGTGGCAGAGGCTGTGAATGGATAAAGTGCTTATTTTCCTCTCTGGCAATGTAGGGCCTGCTTGTTCCTTTCACTGGAGCAATGGCTTGACCTAAGCATCCATGCATTATCACCCCAAGACTGAATTATGTGCCTGAGCTGTCTGGGAGGCTGTGGTATGGGACCATTTTGGATGTGGAAGTTAAGTGCAGCTGCTTGCTCGCAAAGAGAAACCTGTGTGTCAGCAGTGTGCTGAACCCGATGTTCTGTAGCCTGTCAGTGAGCTTTTGGGGTGTCATAGCCCTCCCTTCATGGGGAGAGGAAGGGAGCAGTTGGCTGTCCTGTGCTAGATATCCTCCATTTCTCCTCTTTGATCCCCCCAGTCCCAGACTTGTTGCCTTTCCTCTGCTTCCACTCATTTTTGAGAGTGATCTCCTATCAGTGCCTGATGGACATGTCCTCTCATTTGTGCTTTTGCAGTGAGCTTGGAGCTTTGAGAACACACCCAGAAATGTCATCTGAAAATAATGAGGTTCATGATCCTCACCCAAAAGTAAGACTTTTGCTTTCCTAGAGAGCTGGATGAAAATGAGCAATGAAAGCTGTTTCCCAGTGGGCAGGAAAACTTCTTTCCAGCTAGCAGAGAGCAGGTTGCAGCCCAGCCAGGAGCCCTTGTGCCCTGCCACAGCCTCGTCCTGGGGGGGAGGACTCCTTTTTGGTAATATTTAGTTTCTGGCACACAGCAGAGCTGTGTCTCTGAGGGATGCTGGCTGGTGGCTCTCCTGCCAATGCCCAAGGAAACATGCCCCTGGGAGGAGACGTCAGCCTTGTGCTGGCAGAGCTACTGCCTTTCCCTGCATGGCTGGGAAAGCAGGAGGATTTCTCCCACTTTCCTCCTTCAGTACTTACCTTTCTGGAGCAGATGAGGGAGATACTTCCTTTTCCTGCTCGGCACAGTGGGTTTTGCTGGGGGTTTCTAACAGGTCTGGATGCGGTCTCTGCCCTGCTTCCCCTCCGTACCAAGTAACCTTTCAGTTCATTTGCCTACACTCTTGTTGGTGTCTTTCATTTACTGGAAATCTTTGTATTTACCAGGAACACTGAGATTTATGCAGGACCATGTCAGATTCTATGTAATAAATTTACCAAGTTTTTTTGTTTTTACATTACCAGCTACTCCTGACCTCCGTAAATTTAGTAATGATTTAGCTGTAAAGGGTTTGCTGTAGTGTCCTTAAGACACAAAACAAGAAAATGACATTGGAGGTTGGCAAAGTGAAATGCGGATTCATTCCTGTTACCAGAAAGGGGGCTTACTTGTGGGTAAATTGGCACAAAACCCGTAGCTTTTAAATGGACAAAGTAGGCTTTAGAAATTAATCATTTCCTATTAATGAGGAAAGTCCTGCACTCCTGCATGCCTGCAGGGAAGGAGAGCAGTGCAGGTGGAATGCATGCCTGGCCCCTGCAAATATTTTGGGTCATCTATGGTACTGTGGGAGCATCTTGTGCCCAGACCACTGGGTCCTTCCTCGCATTGCATTACTTTCCTGGGTTGTGTGTTTGTGGTTGGTTTTTGTTGTTGTTTTCTTTTTTTTTTTTAATGACAGCTGCTAATGCAGAGCCCCAGTGTTGCTGGTTGCTGACCTCCAGAGGCTGGTGGGAGAAAACCTTGGTCACCTGCATGCCCAGAGGGGACTTGGGTCCTGGTCAGCAGCCTAGGGTGCAGCACAGTCAGCAGCAAAATGAGGGGTCTAGCCTCAGCCTAACACTGCTGCTTGCTGATGAATAACTGGGGAGAAGAGATAGCTGGCCTGGATGAAGCCCAGAGCAGCTCTTCTCACTTGGGTGCTCCCCAAGTGTTCTCATCTAATTTGTACCAGCAAGGAGCCCCAGTCTGAGAGGTCTCTGCATGAGCCCAGCCATGGCTGGGGCTAGCAGCTGCTGCTCAAGCTTGAGGATAGAATCATAGAATGGTTTAGGTTGGAAGGAACCTCAAAGGCCATCTAGTTCCAACCCCCTTGCCATGGGCAAGGACACCTCCCACTAGACCTGGTTGCTCAAAGCCCCGTCCAACCTGGCCTTGAACGCCTCCAGGGATGGGGTATCTGCAGCTTCCCCGGGCAACCTGTTCCAGTGCCTCACCACCCTCAGAGTGAAAAATTTCTTCCTGAGATCTAATCTAAATCTGCCCCTTTCCAGTTTGAAGCCATTACTCCTCATCCTATCGCTACATGCCCTTGTAAAAAGTCCCTCCCCAGCTTTCTTGTAGGCCCCTTTCAGATACTGGAAGGGGCTATAAGGTCTCCCCGGAGCCTTCTCTTCTCCGGGCTGAACAACCCCAACTCTCTCAGCCTGTCCTCATAGCAGAGGTGCTCCAGCCCTCTGGTCATGTTTGTGGCCCTCCTCTAGACCTGTTCCAACAGGTCCATGTCCTTCTGATGTTGGGTTCCCCAGAGCTGGACCCAATATTCCAGGTGGGGTCTCACGAAAGCAGAGTAGAGGGGCAGAATCAGAATCTCAGGGTATGCTGAGAGTGTAGGAATGGGGACAGACATTCCCAGTAACCTGTGTTCAGATGCAAAGCTTTTCTCGAGAACCACCACAAATGCCACTCTCTGTGGGACAGAGCTGCTGAGCTGCCTCTTCCCAGGGCTTGTGCCCCTGAGCCAGGCATGTGCAACCTGGAAAGGGGTCTGGGATGGACCTGGTGACATATACAGGAGAAATGCCTGCAGAGAGGCAGCATATGTCTTCAGACTTCATTAGGACAATTTCCTCTGTAATTAAAAATCTGCCTCTCTGCTCTACTACGACTTCCTGGTGAAGGCCATCACCTTCCCAGGCTGGGCTGCGGTCATCTCAAGTGCAAAGCTGGCAGAGAGGCAGGGGGCATAGGATGCTACTTGGGTGGAGATTATCTTTTTGCCCAAAATGAAATAATCTGGTTGCAAGTGATGGTCTTAGACAAGCTGTTATAGCACATGCTTGTTAACTTTCAGAATTATGCCTGCATAAGTTTCAAGTTTGGGCTGAAAGATCAGAGCCGGCTTAGCTTTCTTTTTACCCAAACCTAGATTTTTCTGTTGGTTGATTTTCTGTAACCAGACTTCGGTATTTGTAAATGGAAATTATTTGGTTTCCTTGTTGGCTCTTTTAAAATGGAAATATCAGTAACAGTTAAAAGCTTTCTTTGTAGACTTTGATCAAAAGTCTTTTCAGGTTTTGATCAAAAAGCTATGATTTAGGTCAAAAAACCTGTTGCCTGTGTTTCCCCTTCCCCCACCTGTATCTCCCTTTCTGCTCTCCTTCCCCCTTCCACTTAGATGAAAAAAATTTCCACAGGCTCAATCAGCATCGAAGAGTCACTTATTTAAAGGGAGGAAGAATATCGTGACGTTTGACTGCCTGTTTTGGATTCTGTGAAGGAATTTCATCCCCTCCTGGTTGCTGCATCTCTGGCATCCCTCCCAGATCTGAACTCTCTGGAGGATGGAGGCAGAATTATCTCTGAGCTTTGCAGCTGCCAGATGTTAACCGATGAAACGGCAGCCTCGCTGCTTCCTTCTTTACTCTGGGTAAACCTCTGCCTGCCTGCCCTGTTTGAAATGCAAAACTTCCTCAAATCCCCTCTTCTAGGGTTCTTGATGTCTCTTGCTAATCAAGCCTGACGGAGACTCTCTCCATTCCTTTTTCCAGCTACTTGCCTTAAGAATTGCACTCGAACGTGGCTGTGTAAAGCACCTGGGCATCATGAGCTGTGGTGTGGAGGGATGGAAGATGAGAACTGTGCAGTTATCACATCCCTTGAAGATAAGCTTCCTCTCTTGCCTGTCAGAGTAATGAGATGAAGTCTTCTTTCCCCTCCTCATTGCTGGCACAAAGTGGAGCTTGCGTTGTGCAGGTCATTAGCAGGATTATGGTCGTGTAGACCCTGGCTGCTGAAGCAGGAGGTTGGACACGACAGGAGCCAGGACATGGCATCTTGTGGTCTTGGCAGCCAGTCCCCCAGGAGGGACTGCGGGAAAGGCAGCCTGAATGTTGTCAACTGGCCCTGTAGTACTCATCATCGCTGTTCAAAAGGGCCCATGGGTGCTGCTGGGGCAGTTTGAATGTGTGCCTGGGACATACAAAGGGGTAGCTTTGTAAAGACCTTGTCAAGATGCAGGTTTCCCTTGCAAGCAGTCAAATGATCAAGGTAAAGCTCTCTGGGTGAGGTTTAGTGTCTGTGCAGTTAGTTTAGGGGGGTACAGCAGGTCCTTGTGACCTTCACACCCACCCATCTGCGAGATCAATGATAAATGCAGCAGGCAGGCCACAGTGCCTGCAGTGACATTCACTTGCTTGCGTATGTGTCTAGTACGTGGGCTTGTAGGTTTGAATATTCCTGGTCTTGTTTCCTTTACTTGGGGAAAAACTTGTGTTATTTTGCCCTGGTGAAGCCAGCAGAACCAGGTGCCGTGTGCGAGCTCATGTGCTGTGCTCTGTGCAAGGGTGCAGGACACATGCTCATGCTCTTGCCCTTGAGTGCAATCATCCGTATAATTACCCTGTGAGTGATAGGAAAGGGGGGGAAAAAAATTCATATGACCCTTATGATAGTGTTCATGGGACCATTTATCAAGGTGACAACTGGAAATTCATCACGATGTAGTAGGAAAAATGGGAACTTTCCTGCACATGAGATGGGAAGCTGATCCAAACCAGCCACCGCAGCCAGCTTTTTGCTCTCTAATGGGTGATTTCAGTAGGAGAAAAAAAAAAAATCTGAACAGGACCCTGAAGCAGCAGATACGGAGTGGGCTGGACTGTTCTCCTTCCTCCTTGCTGCTTTGGCTAGACTTGCACCTTAAAAACTTCACATCTCTTGTTTGCTTCCAGTAAAACCACAGCTCAGACTGCAACAAGCCCAATGCTGTGATAAAGCAAAACTCCTGTGGCAGGTTCCCTTCCCCACTTTTTTTTTTTTTTTTAAAGCTTCCAAAGATAAATTGCATTTTGCTACAAGATAATGAAATTTCCTTGGAGGAGAGACATATTTTTCTGTAGCTTTTGCATTTGGAACATGAGAAAAGTTTTTATTTTAAATCTCCATTGAAAGTGTTTGTCTGTCTATATTTTGCTTTCTTCACTGTGAATGCTCTGACTTCACAGAGCCAGCAGAGACCCTGAGACAGAGTGTTTCTGTCACTTATCATAGCTTGCCTTGGCATAAAATTTAATCTTCAGGATTTTTTCATCCTAAAGAAATGAAAGTTGAAGCCAGATTAGAAACAGATAAAAAGAAGTCATCCATCCTCAGACAAAGGAGGCTTTGTTTTTCTCTTTTGCATTTGCCTTTGTTAATCCTCTGTCTTCAAAGGGAACAAAGAGTTCCTTCCACCTGGAAAGATTGGAAAAAAAGGAAAAACACAGAGCAAGTAGCATGCCTGATCTGTGCTTGTGTTGTCCTGCACCTGACACGTCTACTGGGACTTGCAACCATCCTGAAAAGCCCAATTAAAGGGAAAACATGGGAAGCAGAAATTGCCACATCTATGAAGTCAAAGTGAATTTTTGTTGCTCCTAAGGGGAGAACTTACTGCTCTTTACCTTGTCCTGCAGAGAAAGGTTGTCCTGCTGTCCATCGCTAGAGGAGCAGGTGTCTTCCCTGCCTCTGTAGCTGGTGGCGGTGCGGAGTGGAGAAAGCTGCGGGTCCATTGCATTATATGATGCCTGGTGTCACACCAGAGCCTGTCTTAATACCACTCTCATCTTTTGTTCAATCATGTGTAGTGATTAATATGTTCTCAGGCGCTGAGAGGCTCAAGGCACTTGGCACTCAACTGTCTCCTATTTCTGTACTTAATAAACAGAATATTCCACAAGAAGAACTTGCAATTTATCTTTTGCTGCTGTGCGGGGAGTTACTCAAAGTCCGTGCTCTGACTGCATCTTTCTTTTGCCCAGGGAATTAATACTCTTCCTAGCTCCCTCTGTTCTCACTCTGGTTGCCAAATTAACCTTCATCTCACCTACTTTTTCTTCACGTCTCTCTTCAATTTAGTCCTCAAATTGTTCACATGACAAAGGAGTCGTCCTTCCTATGGCTTCTACTTCTGCTCTGATAAGATACCTGAATTTTCTGTGAATGCCTGAAGAGGAGAATAACATCTCTCCTTCCCTTTAGTTTCCCTATGGTATTTATGTCCAGAAGTCTCCCCGAGGTTATTTCTCCTGGGAGTACAGTAAGCAGTTTGGACTGCAGTGTGCCAAGTGACTGAGTTGTGCCCTGAATACACTGAGCGTTTACTGGCGCTAATTAATGTTATTACATCATATTACATTTATTTGGACTCACAGGAGGGGGTTTGACTGCAGGAGCTGGATGCTGCTCACCAGCATCACTTATGCTTACCTGGCTCCCTTGTTGTGGCACACTAGACAAGTCTGAAATGCTGGAAAATTTAAGAACCTGCTTTTCTTATCAGAGAGAGGATTTATCAGCTCCTCAGGCTTTGACTTCTGGGAGGATGCTGTAGGTGCATGCTTTTTTCTCTGCAATTAATGCACAGGCAAGCTGCTGGGAGCAGCCTGTGCTGCCTTGGCAGGATTAGGGATGCAAGCGCACTGCTGAGGATGGCTTCTGCGCTGTGCGGAAATCTTCCTGCCCTCCCAGCAGGCCTGGCCTTGGCTTAGAAAATAAACGGGGACCATCATGGCTGCTTTAGCACCTCTGCTTATTCTGGCTAGGGGAGGCTCCCGTGTCCTCTGCTCTGCGGGGCTGGCCCAGAGGAAGGCTTGTTTGACCTTTATGCTGCTCTGAGCTGCTCCTAGGTTAACGAGCGGCTTGCCGGAGACCTGCCACCAAGGGTACCTTCCCAGCGAGCCCCCTGTTCTGAGCTGGGCAGTGCAGGACAGGAGCCTTGGTCACCCTCTAATAGTGATGCACGTAATGTTGCGGGAGGTGTCAGGCTCCCAGGGATTGAGCTTCCTGCTTCGTAGCTCAAGGGACTTGGGGTGACCCCCTCCAGAGCCCCCCTTGCAGTGTGGTACCTGCCACCGCATGCACAGGGATGCCTGGTTGGGATTCATCTTTGTGCTTCGGCTGGGGCAGCGTGGCAGGGGAGGACGGGGACAGTTGCAGGCTGTGACACCTTTGGTCCCAAAAGTGGTTCCAAGGGCCTTTTTGAGAAGGAGATCTGTGCCATGGCGTATGATAATTCTTGATGTTTTCTTTCGCTGGGATCCCAGATCTTCATCTTCCAGAAAGGCTTTGGCATCGCCTGAAGCATCATCAGAGAACAAAGGCAAAGCTGTTAATTAAGACAGAGCTAATTCTGGCAGCTGACTGCCGCCATCTCAACGTGCTGCCGGCTGCACGCTGCAGGAACAGAGGGGTCGGCCGTGTTCACCGGGCATGGAGCTGCTGAAAGCCTTCCTGGAGGCTGTTCGTGCTCTTAGCAGGGCTTTGCCCTGTGTCCTTCCTGCATGGGTGCCTGGAGGGCAGGACTGGAGGGTAGTCCTAGTCTGGAGGGGTGTTTTTTTCTGCAAGGTGCTTGCTGAGAGCCATGGTGTGCTGCTCTTTTTGCCTGGGGTTTGGGGCCTTTTGATCTGCTGGGGGCTGGTGGCAGCTCTGGGAAATGGCATCCTGGGGAGAGGCAAGCGAGATGGGACCTCACTGGTGGCCTTCTGGTCCTGGGGTGGGGACCTGGTGATGGATAGGGTGCTGTGGGAGAGGCATCCCACTGATGGCTGGCTCAGAAGGGGAAACAGCAAGATGCCCCAAAAAACCAGCTGGCTTTAATGTCCTTGGTGTTTCCTCCCAAGGGATGCTGGTGGGCATGGTCTCTCTGACCGCTCTGGGGCAGCTGGTGGCCACAGTCCCATGGGGTAAGCAAGAAAGAGTGGCCCTGTGGGACAGTGCTGCCGCCTTCCCGCACCCACGGTCTGGACGGCAACACAGTGAAGAGGCTTTTTCTGAGCTTCTTCCTCCAGGAGAAGCAAAGCGCTGGTGTTCAGAGACTTGAAGCAAGGCTGACAGAATGGAAAGCTTTTTGAACAAACACAGCTGGCTTTTACCCAGTGCAGCCAACTCTTTGGCCAGCTGAAAAGAAATCAGAAGAATATTGATTTTTTTTTTTTTTTTTTGCCATAGAAAAATTGTCAGGCTTTTTTTGGTCAAATGTTAGTTTCTGAATGCAAGTTTTTCAGTTGATAACAATTATTTGGGGAAAAAAAACCCCACAACCAACCGAGGCAGTTCTCTGGATAACTCACAGGCTCAGCTCTTTGTCTCTTGTATTTTCAAACGATTAACATTTTTTTGCTTTGCACATCATGAATATTCTATACTTGAGCTGTTACTGAGTTATGCTAGATCAGATAAATAACATGGTGTTGCTTTTGTGGCAGACTGGATAAAGATGCAAATAATACTGACATTTACTTCACAGTTTTCTTTCTGTGATCCTCTGAGTGAGTAAACTGGATTGCTGAGATATTCATGGGAAGGAAATGAAGAAGGGTTGTCAAGATGAAAGCAAATTTCCTTAAAACTTAGCCAGAATGTTCTTGGCAAATTTTTCTGTTATTTACTTAGCTGAATAGGAGCTGCTTGAAATATATTTTGCACAACTGCAGAAGAAAACTCTTGCTCGTGTGGCACCACTGAGTATTTTTTTGTGCTCTCTCTCACTGAAAAGCTGATGATTTTTCCAGTGCTTGGTACCTCTGTGGGGTTGCTGGTCCCGCTGTGATGGGGGACATGAGCCCTGGCTGCCAGCAGACAACGGTGACACCAAGGAGCCCTCACTGCCTTCCCTGCCCTCACTTTTTTCCCCTTCTCCCTCCTGTTGGGATGTGGGAAGCCAGTGTGAGAGAGGGATGGGGTCAGCTCTGCGGCAGGCGAAGGAGAGGAGCCGAGGAGGATGCTGAGCCCCAGGAAGGGCAACCAGAGCTGGCGTGGCGTGCTGCCTGGGATAAGGGGGACAGGCCGAATCTCCATCTGGAGGGCTCCTTTCAGTGCCCGTGGCTCTACCTCGCTCGGGTGACATCCCGAGGTGGGTCACATCCCCTGCTGCCAACGGCTCGTGGGCATGAGGACATCGCCCTGGGTGCGGGTAGCCTCGGGGGCAGGAGCCTTGGGCTGGTGGAGGGACGCCATGGGCTGGGGACCCTGGTGTCCTGTCCCCGGCAAAGGATGGCAGTCTGCTGCTACCAGGTGCCCACCTCGGCTTGGGCCCAGAGTGGTGAGGGTGTAGGGAGAAGGTGGGGGGAGACAAGACCCCCTCCTGCGTTGACTCCTGTGGCTGCTGTGTTCTGAGCCTGAGGTGGGGGGCCCCATGTTTTTTGGGGGGCCAGGGAGCCCGCCTCGGCGTGGGGCTGTCTGTTTGCCCCAGCTTCCTTTTGGGGGCAAAAGAGCGGATTTGGGTTGCGGAGGCCCGAGCCAGCAGTGTGTCGTCGCCCCCCTCCGGGGCCCTGCGGTGCAGGCTCAGGGTCCGCCCCGTCGGGGGTCCCGCTGAGGGGAAGGGTGGGGG
>VFFE01006481.1:329416-342858 GCA_008921705.1 Burhinus oedicnemus | reverse complement strand
GTATTTTTTTTTTTTTTTTTTTTTTTTTTTTTTTTGACTAATTGCTGGTATCACCAACTCGTTATACCTTGCCTCAGTCTTCCTCCTCCCTTCCTATTTCCCTTGTGCTTCAGGCTCGGAGATGGAGGTGAAGGAGAGGCAATGTCTCCAAAGGTCCTGCTGGCCCAAAGCTGCAGGTGACCTCTGGGGCTCAAGCCACAACATGTGACAAAGTGCTGGAAAACCTGAAAAGGGTGTTTTTTGTCCCTGGGATGCGTAAATGCGACTCAACTCGTGGCGGAGGTGGCCGTGGTATGGCTGTCCCTGAATTGGCAGTGGTCCAGCTTGAGCCCATCTTGTGGGTGACTTCACCTGCACCTGAATTTCATGTTGGTCTCCTTCCTTAAGGTCTTGATTTATTTTTCTCCTTAATTAAAGCTTTGAATTTCACATTCCCTGAATGTAGTACAGCCAAAAGTTGAATAACTTACAGCACTCTGGTGGCTCGGTTCTGGAAGCCTACTAGAGATGAAAATGAGCGCCGGCAATGATGGAGAGATAGAAAAGCAGCACTGAAAATGGAAAGCCTGCCTGTTGGGCTGTTGTTATTAGTATTTATTTGACGCTGAAGATGGTCTTGGAGCAGTTAATGCAAATAAGGGCCCTGAAGGAGCCCTGTGAAAGGCAGGCACGGAGAAGGTGGGCTCTGTGATAAATATATTTATTCTTCTGCTCTTTCTGCTCACCATCCCTGTATGGAAATTTGGTTGCTGCCCTGTGCTCCCATGTCTTTAGTGGCTCTGTCTGCTGTGGCATGAGCTGCCAGGGGGGTTTGCAAGGTGGCCTCTCACCCATCCCGGGTGCAGGTCCTGACACAGCAGGACAGTAAAAAAAAAAACTTCCACTGGCCTTAAAAATCAGAAGAAAATATTGACGTTTGATGATGAAATTGCCGGTATGTGTTTGGCTCTGGATCCAGGACACGGTGCTGAATAATACATGTTTCTGGCAGAGATGGGTTCTGCAAGCTAAAGAAATACTCAGATTTGGCGAAAAGCGGAAAACAGTACCTTGGGCCAGAGGTAACTCCATGCTAATCAGATCAGCAAAGTCTTGGAGATGCTGGTCCCTGGTGTAGCGGGAATGCTGTGGGATGAGGCTGATGGAACTGATGCTCAGAGCAAGGGGGAGGCTCGCAGAGTGCTGCACCGCTCTGTCTGAGATCCAGCCAGCTTGAGGAGGCTTTTTTTGCCTCTCCCAGCTGTGGGTATGAGGCCATCGTACCCTGGCATGGAAATGGCTTTGTGCAGGAGCCCCAGACTTGTGTGTTGTTGCCCGAAAGGTGCTGCAGCGCTCCATTCTCTCTAGACAGACACAGTCAGTATAGGCAGTCGTTAAACAGCATGGCGAGGCTGAGTAGATAGTTCGGGTTGGAGGAGGGAATGTTTCCCCGACATATTCATTAGAATTTGAAAGTGCATTCCAATTTGACCTTGTTCTCTTTCTGCAAACATTCAAGCTATCAAGCGTTGCAGACATGAATACTTGCGCGAGGCAAACGTTAAGTGTGGATATTTGCTGGGTAGCAGTTTGGAAAGCTATAGCCTCGGTGGTGATGTTAGGAAGCCGGAGTGCATATCGCTTACGGAGGTCGCTGGAGCCGATGTGATGGAAGTGGTGCAGATAACCCACATGGTGGGAATTCGGGTCCGCTGGTGACTGAGAACACTTTGTAAAGCTGCGCTGGGTGGTGGGAATGGCAAGTGAACGTGAATCCAGAAGACATTTGGGTGCATTGTGGTCCATGTGTGAATGCAGGGTGCTTCTGCTCGCTGAGCCCCTGGCATCCCTGCCCGCTTCCCCTCTCGGCGGAGGTTGGCGTGGGAGCAGAAAGGCGCAGAAAGGGATGGAGTGATGTCAGAGCAGTGTCAGGAGAGAGCTGGGACCTTGAGTGGCCACAGGACACCGAGTTGGTTATTGTGCAATCCAGCTTTTAGGGGCTAAAAATACAGTCTTTCCAAAAGCGAGCGGCTTGAGAGGCTGCTTGGGAGTGTGCAGGGGACTGATACACAGACCACCCAGCAGCAGGTAGAAGCAACGTAGCCCTTTCCTTGGGGACAACAAGAGCAAACTCTTGCCCACATCAGTCCTAGGGCTTTCCAGATAAGTGGCAGATGTGGGTGGACTCTCTCCTGCACTGTAAATACGGGCGCTCCGAGCCACAGTTGATTTTTGAGGTTGGTTTGGCGTTTGTTTTTTTGTTTTGTTTTTTTTTGTTGCCATCCATTTTCCACGAAGTTACATCATGAGAAATGGTGAGGAAAAATGGGACATGTATTTGTAGGAGCTAAAGGGTCTGTGCTTTTATTTATTTATTTCTCATAACTTTTGAATTATTAAAGTGCGTTCAGCAGAGATTAACTTTCTCTGCTCAATATTTATTATTGTTTCATTTCCCTGGAAGTTGAAGCTACGAGAGCTTTGATGAATGGACTGAAAGGTTCTGTAGTTTCTCTATAGCTAATCTAAATATCCCTGTACCCTTTGCTGGAAAGCTAATTTGTAATTTCCTATGGTAATGCTGCTTAGTGAATTATAATGATACGCTGGGGTCTGCTTTTCCTCCCAGTTCTCTGCTGGGGGAATAACGCTACCATTGGAAAATGGTGTGAAACCTGGAAACTGGCCATTAGTCCCCTAAATTTTTGGTCTAATAACAAAAATCCAGAAAGCCTGTGGACCATATGGTTCGTTTTCTCATGTCTGGGCTGGAAAGCATCCATCTCCCCCCAGTTTGGTGTCTGCAGGAGGGATGGGAGAGGTGGCCGGAGCCGTGCCAAAGCCAGCACCATGTGCCGATGCCGCAACCCATCTGCCCATGTGGGTTTGCATCCGTGACCAGGGCCTGATGATGTGCAAAATCCCTGCTTCTGGAAACCTCTCCCACCACCCCAATTATAAACAAGTGTTATCAGTCTTTTGAATAATTGAAGAGGCTTTCTGTTGAATATTTAATTACAATAATATTTGGTTAGTGGTGGTTGTTGGTCTCCTTTTGTGCAATTGAGAATTGCTGCAAGAAAACAACCTGTTAAAAGAAAATGTTGTTGTCTATGATCATTGATTTTTCTTTTTCTTTTTTTTTTTTTTTAAAGCTAATCAGTTACTCAGTTGAAATTGGTTAATTAGCTCAGCTCCATTAGGACTCTTTGGCATTTAAACTTGATGTTTCTAAATAATTATAGTTTTGCCTGGTAAGCCCACAACCCAGGGTGACCTAATTATGATTAAAGCATACGCGCTTTGGTCTGGCTTTAATAAGTTCCTGCTGGGAGCCCCGTGGTGAAAAATCACAGAGGCGACAGTTCAAAGGGGAAGGGGCTCTGCGCTGAGCTCCGGCTGAGGAAGATGACTTTCCTTTGGCCTCTCCTCTTCCAACCTAAACCCGGTTTTGGGTGGGATGCTCCCAGGGGGAGGAGAGGAGCCCTAGAGCAGCCAGTCCCTGCATCCCCCAGAGCATCCCTAGGGGGGGCACCTCTGTGCTGTCCACTTTTGGGGCAGGTGGAAGGCAATGGCAAGCAGTCGCCTGGAAGAGGAGAGGGTTAGGAGTGATTTTAGTTAACGAGTGTTAATTTGCTTGTTTTCTCTTCTAAGTTGTTCTACTTAATAAGCAGGTGGAGTCCTTTCAAGGTCTACAGTATTAAGTTTATCTTGTATTTGGGTTTTGTTTTGTTTTTTTTTTTTTTTTACAGTATTAAGTTGTGGTTTTGTTTTTGTTTTTTTTTTTAATTTGGAAATAGCCATGCCAAGTAATTAAGGATTAGTAAAGCCTCAGGTATGTGCTTGTTAGTGTAGTGAGAAAAACGTTTAATATCTGGGGAGGCATCCAGTCAATGTTACTGGTGTTGGAAGCTGGTTAAGCTTTGATTTGTTATGCAGCAAGTAAAAGCGGTGGCTGGGAATAGGTGAGAGGCTATGGAATTCCTTGCTTTTTGGCTGTTTCCTCCCATCCTGGATGGAGGCTTCGTCATGACTTTAAATGATTGTTTCATGGTATTTTCACTCGAAAAGTCCTTCTTGCACCCTGCCCGCCTCTCCGATGTCCCGGTACCCTGTGTGCTGCATCCCAGCAGCAACCAGGCACCAAGTTTTGGATTATTCAGACCCAACCGGCATCTTCCTTGGATTGCTTTGAACGTGGCTGGGTTTTGGTGTCTTTGCCTGGCTATATATTTATTTTTTTGGAGGGGAAGGGCAGCTTGGCCCACTGCCCCGGTGTTTGGCAGCACTGGATGCTCCCCACTCCTGGCTCTGCTGTCTCTTGGGAGCCTCTCCTGTCCTGCAAAGCCCAAGACCTGTGGTGTGTCCATGTCTTTGCCACCCTTTTCCTATTTTCTTTCCATTTGCAGGGCAGAGCATGGGGACACCTTTTTTTTGCCCAGCCCTGCATGCCAGTCCCAGGGCAGGGTAGGTCAGGTCATCTTCTGGTCTCGACTTCGGATGGGGGGGATGCTTCTCCTTGAGCCCCAAAACCTGGGAAAACAGGGCTGTGGTGTCTGCTTTTGAGCACAAGGTCAATCCCCCGCCCCGTGCCCACTCCCTGCCATGGGGTGCTGCGGCTGAGCTGGCAAGCAACACCCAAAATGCAGGCAGATGGCAAAGCAGGAGGGACCAGGGGCTGGTGGGGGTCCCCTTTATCCTGGTGCTAAAACCTACACCATGGTTGGAGGGATGGAGCAGGGAACGGCAACGATTGAAGTTTTATGGAGGTTTTTTATTTCTTTTTTTTTTTTTTTTCTCTCTCCAGTCAGAGGCCGGGGACGGGCCTTTGATTACTAGAGGCCTTCACTTGCTTCAGCCGCTTCCTTAGCCACGGGGTCGGAGCTGACTCATTATTATCCTCGCTAGGGTCCTGTTGATATGAGGATAATTGCTTTTTGCTCAAATGACATTAAATCACTGTGGAAGAGGTGAAGGGGTGTGAATTACATCCTCCCCAGGAAAACCAGGAGCCCAGCTGAAAAGGAACCGCCGTCCTCGGGAGGCAGGAGGAGAAGGGGGCTGGCTGCGGGGGTCTGGTCCGGTCCTGCTGGGCAGCCCCCTGCCTGCTGGCCAGGGAGAGCTGGGAGGGGGGCAGCCTCATGTACTGGGGACAGGCTGGAGGGGCTTGAAGAAGTAGCTGGGGCTGGCCTTGGTAGGTGGCTGGGCACTTTAATTTTGGTTTTATTTCACCTAACACTTGTAGCTTCATATTTCATACAATCATGGAATGGTTTAGGCTGGAAGGGACCTTAAAGACCATCTAGTTCCAGCGCCCCTGCCATGGGCGGGGACACCTTCCACTAGACCAGGTTGCTCAAAGCCCCATGCAAACTGGCCTTGAACACCTCCAGGGATGTGGCGTCCACAACTTCTCTGGGCAACCTATTCCAGTGTCTCACCACCCTCAGAGTCAAGAATTTCTTCCTAATATCTAATCTAAATTTCCCCTCTTTCAGTTTAAAACCATTCC
The DNA here is from genome assembly GCA_008921705.1 of Burhinus oedicnemus. Lineage (NCBI taxonomy): Eukaryota > Metazoa > Chordata > Aves > Charadriiformes > Burhinidae > Burhinus > Burhinus oedicnemus. The sequence continues at coordinate 337,367 of VFFE01006481.1, read as the reverse complement.
CCCTTGTCCTGTGGCTCCAATCCCTGATCCAGAGTCTTTCCCCAGCTTTCCTGGAGCCCCTTTCAGATACTGGAAGGGGCTCTAAGGTCTCCCCGGAGCCTTCTCTTCTCCAGTCTGAACAACCCCAACTCTCTCAGCCTGTCCTCATAGCAGAGGTGCTCCAGCCCTCTGGTCATCTTCATGGCCTCTTCTGGACTTGCTCTGACAGGTCTGTGTCCTTCTTCTGTTGGGAACTCTGGAGCTGGACACAGTATTCCAGGTGGGGTTTCACCAGAGTAGGGTAGAGGGGCAGAATGCCCTTCCTCACCTTGCTGGCCACAAGTGCCCAAGGCACGAGATTTCCAGATGCCCAAGGAACGTGATGGACATGTAGGGACAGAGCAGGAACGGGTTGCTCTCAGAGTGCTCCGTGAGGCATCAGCTCTGCTTTTCATTTGAAACAAATGTGTTTGAAAAGAACAAAATTTGGCTTTTCAAGATTACTGGTGTATTTTCAGAAGTACTTCTTACAATGTTTTTGACTAATTCAGGACCTTTGCCTCGCGTAGCGTACCCGTGGTGCCAGCGAGGTTGCTCCATTGGTGTTATTTGCCTGTGGTGCGTAGCACCAGAGATGTCCTAACCACGTGCCCACTCCATCCCTGCGCTTCTGCTGTGGTCATTTTTAAAGCAGCAATGTTGGGTCTCTGCATCCTTCATCAAGTGCTGGAAATTACGGGCCTGACCTGGCTGCGGGCAAGTTCAAGATGCACAGAGCTGCTCCCCAGCGCGTGGGGTTTGGCTGAAGTTGTCCAGAAGCGTCACGCAAGTGGGTGAACCTCCTGGAGATGTGTGGCCTTTGCTATCCATGTTTTGTCCCTTGCGATGAAATTGCTGGTGGGGATCTAAGTCGTTTGAGCTTGTCAGGCTCTTAACAGAGGTACCGTGAAGTCACATATAACGATGTCACTGGGACCAGATACGAAGCTGTAAAGTGGTAATTTCTGGTATAATAAAATTGAGAAGGATCAGCTCCATGCCACATTTCCTGGGGAGGGACATGCAGCTCCTTGAGCTGCGTGCATTGCACCAGATAACCTTACTCTTGCTCAGCGAAACGGAGAAAAGCATCAACTATGCAGGAATTAAAGGCAGTGATTCCTTTTTCTTTGGACCCATCTTGGGTAGGGCCCCCCTGCAAGCTCTGGCCGTCGGTGGGCAATGTCCCCCTGACCCGCAGATGCCAAAGCCGACCTTGTGGAGGAGAGGAAGTGGATGCAGGCTGGCAGGAGCTGTAAGGTCACGAGCTAGTTGTGTTCAGTATCTTTATAAAAACCAGCTTTTATTATCCCTCCTTGTCCTGTGCATGGGTTATTACTGAAATGGCTGGCACCACCGCGCACATGCGGGAGTCCGCTGCGCTGAAAGGCTTGCTGGAAAGCCTGCTGAAGGCTATGAAGAGACTCTCATTAACTTCAATAGGCTTCAGCCGGGACTGCTCTGAGAAAGATGCTGCTTAGAGCACCCTCCGGCTCTGCCGTTGTGTGCCAGGGCTGGGCTTGACTCTCCAGGGCTGACCGGGGAGAGGGAAACCCCTACTTTCACACAGCCTGGTCCTTAACTTGTGAGAAAATGGTCCTCTGACCAGTGGGACCCACTGGGTGGCATCCCCAAGGCTCCCTGCCTTACCCTGTTCCCTGATAACCCCTGTGTTTTCTCACCCCGTGCCAGGCCGGTGTGCGACTCAGTGGGTCCCAAATGCGATTGCTTGAGTTGCCAGCCCAGCAGATATTTGGGGGTGGTTTGTGGCAAGGTACATTATTTTTATTTATTTCTTTAAAGCTTTGCAACATTCAGGGAAAACCGGGATGTCTTTGAGACATTTAAAGTATTCCTAATAGGTTACCTTGAAAGCTTTCTTCAGTCTTGAATGAATCAAAGTGCAAATGTTTATAACGCAACACCCACACAGGTTGGGAGAGGAATTTTATTAAGGCAGGAGAGTCAGAAAACAATAATAATAAAACACGTTTTATGAAGTTGGCGAGAAACTTATAAACTAGGTGAAGTTTTACAGCATATGAATTTGATACAAGTTGTAAATTTGAATTCCCAGGCTGGTCCTCAGGTCTTGCTCTTTATTACCTGAAATAACATTCTCCACTTTTAATAGCTGGCTGCGGCAGAGCGAACACGGTTTTATCTTTCTAAATGATCTGCTGTGTGAGTCTTCTAATCAAACTTTCACCTATCCTGAAGATTTCAGCCCTTTCCTTGAGCAATGCAGCGGCTGTTGCTAATTAGCAAATAGCTGCTATTTGCTTTGCTGTGGTGGAGGGACCTTGGAAATCCTTACGTACATCCCCTGGTCTGGATTATTTAGACTTTTTTCCAACAAAAAGCACCTTTACTGCCTGATAAGAGAATAAGCTTTGTTAATACATCAACAAAAAGGGCCTGAAAGATGCTACTGATAAATCAGCGCATTGCACTAACATCCCGCTACATTTCCCAGCTCATGGCGCTGCTGGGAGGGACCTGGGCACTTGCTGGGGCATTTTGAGGTGTTTGGGGCTCTCTTGCTGTTTTCCCAGCTAGGAGGTTTCCTTGGGGTGCAATCCAGGGACTGGCAAGGTACCGCTGCCTGAGCCGGCTTTGTCCCCATCCCAGGGGTGGCCTCCCGAGGGTGGCATTTAGTGACCTGCCTGCTGTGCCTCCAGCTCCTTTGTGCCATTTGGCTGTCGGCAGTTGGATGTGAGGGAGGAATATAAAAACAGTTTGTCAAATCTCTGTCCTGTGTATGCACATGCCGGCAGGTTATTTCTCTTAAAAGGAAAAAAAAAAAAAAAAGATTACTTAAGTGTTTTAGCTAATCGCCAGATTATTCCCTTTAAAATGGGAAAGTAATTAGGGATGTTTTTTTAAATAGGCTTCCCACCCTTGGATCTGCTGGGATTAGTGTACGTGGGTGTGTAAATATTTAGTTTCCAAGGATTATTTTTTTTTTTTTCCCCTCTTCCTTGAGGAAACAGCACCAATAAGTGGTTGAAATGAGGCAGCAGCTATGCTTGGACACTTTCCCCAGCCTCCAAAATATAATTGAAATTAAAGATGACCCACAAAGGAAAATTAAATTGGAGTTCTGTTGCCGTGATGCACCAAGCTGGCTTTCAAAATGAGGGTTTCCTCTGCTTATGTTTGAAGTTGAAGAGAAAGAGGTTTTGGTGCTGGGGTGCTCTGGGTGATGGAGAACAAGTAGAATGCTGACTCAGTAGGAGCTCTGGTTGAGCCACGGGGTGGTGAGCTGAGAGCAGGGCTTTGAACACCTGGCTTGGGGGTTGCTTTTGTTAATGCCCTTTAACATTTTCTGCTGAACTAATATTTTGGAGAGAAGCAAAATTCCCATTCTGTGAAAAAACTTGGCCTTTCCAATGCGCCTTCATTGAGCGTTGGGGTGAAAAGTGCACCTTTCTGAGGAAACCTCTGGAAGAAGCCTCCTTGCTGTCCCCTGCTCTCCTAGGGCGATGCTGGTGGGTGGGAGGAAGGAACCCCCCCAGGGTTTGCCTCCCTGAGGAGGGGGAGCTGCAGGCAGGTTGGTGCCCAAAAGACTTTCCACCTGTACTGTGCACTGGTGAGGCCCCACCTCAAATACTGTGTTCAGTTTTGGGCCCCTCACTCCAAGAAAGACATTGAGGTGCTGGAGCGTGTCCAGAGAAGGGCAACGAAGCTGGTGAGGGGTCTGGAGCACAAGTCTTATGAGGAGCGGCTGAGGGATCTGGGGTTGTTCAGCCTAGAGAAAAGGAGGCTGAGAGGAGACATTATCACTCTCTACAGCTACCTGAAAGGAGGTTGTAGAGAGGAGGGGGGTCGGTCTCTTCTCCCAAGTAACAAGCGATAGGACAAGAGGAAACGGCCTCAAGTTGCACTGAGGGAGGTTTAGATTGGATATTAGGAAAAATTTCTTCACCAAAGGGGTTATCAAGCATTGGAACAGGTTCTTCAGGGAAGTGGTGGAATCACAATCCCTGGAGGTATTTAAAAGACAGGCAGACATGGTGCTGAGGGACATGGTTTAGTGGTGGACTGGGCAGTGTTAGGTTGATGGTTGGACTCAAGGTCTCTTCCAACCTAGGCGATTCCATGATTCTATGACTTTCCCCAAAACCAAATAAAAGGGGGAGGCAGCTGGGAGACCACTTCCAAGGCCGAAGCAGGCTGATGTCTCATCAAGGAGACCTTTCACTTGGAGTAAGGCAGGGTAGGCTTGGTTGAGACTTCTGCCTCTCGCTACCTGTTAGCTCAGAGGGATTTTTGAGCTTGTTTCCATTCATGGAGGTCTCTCTTTAACAGCCAAAGAATTTAGACTTCTTGCAACAAGGCGCTTTTATGTTTGGATTCAAAACCATGTCTTGTTTTGAAACTTGTTGCAGTGTTTGCTATGTGTTTGTAAAGCTGGGAAGGCGAGTGAAGAGAAGCTGAAATCAGATGCGAAATATGTAGTTAGATGCAAAAATGGTTTTAACCGAGTGATCTGGTGGAGTTGTGGATTAAAGGAACAGTTGAAACCCACTGTTCACACAGCTCTCCTAGAGGTCTGCGTCCCTCAAGACCCCTAGAGCCTCTCCTACAGCCAACAAATACCCTTGCCAGGCCAGGGGAGGCCAGAACTTGCATTCCCCATCCATCTAATGAATAAATCCCAAGCCCTAGTGAGGCATCAGAAAGCCACCAGAAGAAAACCTGGCTCAGAAGAAAACCTGGCTCAGAAGAAAACCTGCACAGCCCCAAGGTTTGGAGGTCAGGAGCGATCCCTGGTGTGCTGCATGGCTTTGGTCCCCGTCCTGCTGCTGGGAGATACTTCTAAGCTACTTCCAGGCTGTTAGTGCTTAAAATGCTCATGCACCCATTGTTTCTCTTTCTGGCAGGGTTATTTATTGCGGGCATTAACCCAGGGCTGCCGTTCGGATGCCTCGGTCTTTCTTTTAAAGATTGCATTTGTGCCATTCAGCTGTAATTGGCAACTTTTGGACTTTTTGTTTGCTTGCTTGCCTGCATGCTGGAAAGCCTTCAGAGGTTGTTTAGGAGGCACAGGGAGCCTGTAGATCTAAAATTTTTTTTTTTGGTGGTTATTATTATTATTATATATTATTATAATTAAAACATATTTTTAGCAGCTGAAATTCTAGCCCGTCTGGGTATTTATACAGCAAGATGTTTTGGATGAGGAATAGGCCAAGACAGTCACATGGTTGGGGCCAACGTGAAACAAAAGAATCCATTTATTATCCAGGCAGGAAATTTGTTCTTTGGGATGTTGTAGCTGCAGACATAATGATTTCATTTCCTCCGGTTCACCCAGATTAATGGCTTGTGCTCTTTTGTTTGTGTGCCTGTGTTATTTCTGCAACGCGGCTTCCCCCCCAGCTCTGTGCTGGCGTGTGCGAACACGTGCGCAAGTGCCCTGGGCAAGGCGAGGGAACATGGGGTCTCCAGGTTGGGCTGCAGCAGGCTGGTTGGGTTTTTTGGGAGGGGTGGGTTGCTGGGAGAGCTGAGCAAAGGCTGTGGGACCACCTGGGGTGTGCTTCCTGGCAGTGATGGATGTCCTGGTGCACATGCATCTCCAGGGGTCTCCTCCTCCTGCCGTGGTCACTGGGGCAGCAAGGAGCATTTTCCTATGAAGTTGTGATTGGATGGGGGAGATGGAGAGACAAGCGCGAGTGGTGATCTTATGGAAGGCATGCGAGCAGCATGTCTTCTCCTTGGCCATGCTTAAGGTTGTACATAGTTGTTGTCTTTGGAAAACCTGTACCTTTGCACCCTCCCAAATATCGTGTTGGGAAGCAGCCCCTTTTCCTAGGGAGCTGTGCTGGTGTGGAGGGATGCAGGCATCAGCTGCGTGGTGATGGGTGAGCAGCTTCTCCCTTGCCAGCTGGGTTGGCTGTTCATGCCAGGCAGGTCCAGCCCCTCATGGGCCTGCTGGCCATCTGGAAGACGGCACTTATACTCCCTCTTCCATAAAAACAACAGACCTGTCCTTGTGGACACTACAAGATTAGCGGCAGCCTTAATTGCTCCCTTTCTTGCTTTCTGAGTGTTTGGCTTTCAAAAGCCATGTGACAGGCAAACGATGCCTTTGTTGATATTGCCTGAATGGGGTCCTTGTGAGGTTTTGGCACAGAGCTTTTAATTTACTGTGTGAAGCGTGACCATGATCTTCTGTTCTGGATTAATCTGGAATAACCTTGTGGAGTTGGAAGCGCCTGTCTGTGATGAGGAGTAGAAAGTGGTGGTGCTGCCTAGGATCCAGGCTGGAGAAGGTTTGGTGACCACCTTACTGCCCCTGTGTCCAGCTCTTCCTCCTTCCCTCCCTTAGGTGTTTAAATTTAGGGAGGAGAGTGAGTTTCTGCCACCCCTTCTGGAGGAGGTTTCCCTGCAGGGACATATCTTGCTGAAGGGAGGCTCACTTGGCCATCTAGGTGTATCTGCCATCGTTCCTGCAGTCTTCCATCTTCTGGGTGCTTGTGTGCAATGGTCTCATCTTGCAGATGTGTTACATCTTCTTGCTTTTGTTCTCCCAAGTTTTTGTGCCATGGCGGGGGGGTGGGGGCATGGGGCTAAAGGTGCAAGCCCACCATCTGAAAGCTGGGGAGGAGAGGGGTGGGAGCTTCTGGTACCCTGGGGAGCTGTAGGCGCTTTCTCCCCATCTGCCTGCCCTCCCAAATCGCTCCCGTGTCACCCAGGTGACAGAGTTTGCGAGGATGTGACAGCTCCGTTGTGCAGAAATGATGAATAGTAATGAGACCCAGAGCACAATGTGCACTTAAAGTGATTTATTTCAGTAAGGAAACCACAATCAGGGAGGATGGGTCAGCGTCACCAGGAGAAGAGGTGGGTATGGAGATGAGCTTAGGGGGAACTTTATCATCAACTGGCACCACTTTAAAAAAGAGCGGAGCTGGCGTTGCATGAAATGGGGACCATCCCTCTCCCATGGTGTACTGCAGACACCTCCTGGAGTTTGGCCGGTGACTGGGTTGGCAGGCTGCAGGAGGTGGCTCTGGCAGCCTTCTTGCTTACCTCCCTGCAGCCCCATGCTGAAGTTCTTTGGTGAGGTGTCCCCCATGTGTTAAGTTGGCTCTACCCATGCACTTGGGAAGGAGACTGTCCTGGTGAGGAGGGGAGGAAAAATAATCCCCCAAACCCACCTTGGCGTGGTTTCCGGCATGTAGATGGTTGTCCTCATGCTAGAGCCTTTTCCCAGCTTGCTCCTGTGCTGGGGCTGGAGGCAGGGGCGGTGCTGGGCAGGCCAGCTGCCAAGCAGTGTCTCCTGCCAGCATCCTCCTCTTCCTCCTCCTCTTCCTCACCTCCTGGGGCCGGTGGGAGCTGTGGCCGCTCAGCAGCTCAACCAGCTGCTGCAGCTTGCAGGAAAAGCTTGACGTAAGCACGGTCCCGAGCAAAATCTTGCTATTTAAGGTTGACTTAGAACGGCATTTGTTTTTCCTCTCTTCTCCCAGAACAGGGATCCTGGTGTGGGGGGATGCGGAGGGACAGAGGACCTGGTGCTGCCTCTGCGTGGGGAGGAGCTGGGGGAGCCGTTTGCCCACTGCTCCTGGCACACTTTGGATGGTGCACCCAGAGCTTACGAAGTGGGGTCCTCTGCTGTGCACCCTCTTGTGAAGAGCATCTTCCAAAGAGGCAACTGCAGTTGCTGGTAGCTGTCGGCGTGTTCGGGTTTAACACAGCCCCGCGTGCCCATCAGAGCTGGTACAGCACCATGCGTGAACAGGCGTTTAGAAATCTTGGCAAACACATTTTGTTATTTACTCAACGGACCAGCTGTCATGTGCATACATACCTAAAGATGGCTCGGATTGATGGTAAAATTTTTGGGAGAGAATGCGGGATACAAATCCTGGCCATTGGCTGTTTTGACCAAATCTGAAAGTGGAGAAGAAGGGGGGGGGGGGGGGGG
>VFFE01006481.1:306432-329396 GCA_008921705.1 Burhinus oedicnemus | reverse complement strand
ATGAGTGAAAAAAAAAAAGTCCTGGGCAAAGCTGGGAGAGCCAAGGGATGGGTTTGCAGGGCATTTTGGGAAGCAGCATTTGGACATGGGGCCAGAGGAAAAATATCCCAGGGGGGTTCTGCTCATGGGGCACTCTGCCCTTTGTGAGGGACCTGTTGCCTTTGCCACATCCCCTTTCCCCCTTTTCCCTCCTTTCCCCCTCGCCTACAGCCTTATGGAGGGCAGGGCAGGCACGAGAGCACTCCGCCAAGGCGTCCCCCAGGGATGCAGACAGAGCCTTCCCCCATCCCGGCTGCATCCTGATGGAGGCTTCCCCGTGCTGCCGGCAGCCCTGTGTGCTGCCACAGCGGCACAGATTTATTTCCCTTTGCCTCTCACGCTCTTTGCCTCATTTGCACTTGCGAGCTGACTCCATATGGTGCAAAAACTGGAGAGACGATGCTCCGCACGCCGGCCGGTGCAGAGAGGGGAGGCGGTGCGGGGAGCCGCTTGCTGACGAGCTTTTGCAGTTTCTTCCATTTGAGGTTCAATATTTCCACCTCCTCCCCTCGACGGCTGTGCTCCGGTGGCTGGGACTGAGCTCGACATCTCCAGCAGCAGCCAGAGCATCCCTGCATATTCCCACTCTCGCTTCCCTGCTCTCCCCCCTGAGACACCCAGCGCGTGAGCGGGGGATATTCAGGATGCATCCTCGGACCCGCAATGCTGTTGTTTGGTTCTTATGTACACCTGAAAATAATTGGCCAGCCTCCCCGAAGGCTTTAGTACGTGTTGGATGCTGCATTAAAAAGTAGAGGATCAGTCTGGCTGTGGTTGTTCCGTGCTGGAACTGTGCTGGCAAGCTCGCCCCGTGGTTGCTTGTCCAGAGTTGTTTTTTTTTCTCTTTGCAAGCCTCTAATTTTGGTAGGGGGATTCGGTGTCTGGCTTTGGCTGTCAGCAGCCGGGGGTTTGTTGTGGTGAAAAGGGAGGCTTTTCCCCCCAGATTTTGGTGTCTGGAGGAACCACCAAGCACTTGGCTATGGTGGGAGGAGGAGCGCATGGGCAAAGGGATGCCATTTCTTAACCTCGAGTCCCCCAATGGTGCTTGCTTGCTGCCTGAGCAGTCTGTCATGTTTGTAGCTCATGCAGAATAGAATCCCTTTGACATTTTAAAGTAAGATCTAGTAAATAGGAGCTGGACGATGCCAGTGCATCTTGTAGTGAGGGCTCTTTGACAGCACGGCTGGCATTTTAGATTTAGGGCTCTATGAGATGCATGTTTTTGTAGCGAGCTCAAAGCTTTTCTGGAGAACATGGTCCAAGACAGTGACTCATCCTGAATATCTAAAGAAGTGATGGTGTGTAGGGAAATGCAGGATAAATGTTTTGATTTTTAGAGCTCTCCTCATAGGCAGTGCTGTCCTGGAATAAGACAGAATAAATCCAGCAGGGAAAGAGAGCCACAGGGAAAGGGGGGGACAGGTCTGGTGCATTAATTCAGCAGACCTTATTGCACCTGCTCCAGCATTGCCTCTGTACTGGTGGCCTTGAAGGTTGGCTTTGTAGCTGAGCATGGTGCAGCTGTAAGACACGTGTGAGCATGCTGCTGGGGAGATCCTCGTGCAATCCCATGGGCAGATGTCCTGTGCATACCCAGGCATGAAGACTGCATGTCCTTCTAATTTATCCTAGCAGTTATAATTGTGGATGCTATTGATGTTTATGGCTGCTCTGTCTTCTCAGTTGACTAATTCTGTATTTAGAGGCTATCATTTCCAAGGGAATCCCGGTTGATCAGGAGCCTGGTCCGTTGAACTCATTAGGCTTCCATGGCCTTTGTGAAATCTCAAACCCTGCTTGCCTTTTTTTTTTTTCCCCCCTTCCTCTTTTTGGGGTTCCTTGCTTTCTCATTGCATGATGAAGACCGAGCGTCCTCTTCCCAAGAGAAGAGCTCCTGGCAGAACGTCCTTCTCTTGCGTGATTTCACTTGCTTGCATTCAACCTGGCTGGAGGACACCATGTGCAGCCAATGCTGGTACATGGCTGTTGACCAAGAAGTGAGCTCCAGAAAAGTAGCAGAAAATACAAAGTTGTTGACATCGCTCCCTGATGTTTGCTTTATCCTTGCCATCCCTTATGGCGCTGTGCTCCTGCTGGGATGTACGATGGGTTTGGGGTACTGGATCCTCCTCACTCACTTGGCTGGTGAGATGGTTGTCCAAGCCAGCTGGTCTCCACCCAAGAAGTCCAGTGGGGTGAGACTGCTGTGCCCAGCTCGTGCCGAAGCCACCTGACTGCGTGACAATGAATAGAGTGTCCTCAGGCTCCTGACCTTCAGCCTTCATCTGCTTTGCAGTGTGCTCCTGGGTGGTGATAGCATTGGATGGTGAAGAGCAGACGATTGCCCTTTCCCAACCTAAGCAATCCCTCATTCAACCCAGACCTTCTCACACCACTTAGCTGGACCTTGAGATGGAGAGTGCTACTTCTCCTGGGCAGCATCGTAAGCTTTCGGAGAGTAGGGTTTCTGGGAAAGCGTCTGCCCATCCCTGGGTGGCCAAGTTCCTGTTCCACATCTTCTGGAGGATGAAATGAGTAACTGCCAAGCTTGACATATGGTGATTTTCAGGGCAGGCTGCAGCATTCAGTGATGTTTGCTGGCAACCCAGCCTTGAGAAAGCAAAGATGAGAATTTAAATGCATAGTGACATTGTTCTGGAAAACATTCTCCTGAAAGGTAGCCTTGTCATCTTACAGCCCTGGATCATTCCTCTGGTGGTGGCCTGGTGGAGGAGCTGGGCTCTTGGGATGGCTGGGTCTGTCTTGGTGGGCCAGAGTGTTTGTTAAAGTGCTCTCTTAGCCCTTGGTGCTGCTTGACTTTGAGTTGCTAAACACATCTGAGCCCATCTGTAAGTACTTACGTATGGACTTTGATCCATGTGTACAGTAAGTGTGGATTTTTTATATCTGTGGCCTGTGTGCAATTACAAAAATTATGCTGTTGGCGACCGACTTTGTCGCTGCGGGAGCAAATGAGCTCCTCATATTTGGAAAATATTGGGTTACCTGTAACATGCCATCCTGAGGTTTTCTCAGTGGCTCCGATGTCTGGTTTGAGCTCAGTGGATTAAAACTTGTTCCCAAATTTTCTATAATAGGTTTACAATTTGGAAAACAAAAGGTATTGAAAGCCCTGTCTCCTCTCTCTTATCTTGATATTTGATTTGGTCCCCTTTGTCCTTTTTTCCCCGTCATGAGTGCGTTTTTTGGTAATTCTCTGTTGTTTCCTTCCCTCTCTCTTATCTCTCCCTCTGCAGTTCTCTCTCTTTTCCTCTCTATTCCTCTCCCCATCTCCCTCCCCCCTGTAATTTATTTGCAGGCAGGTTGTCTCTTTGATTTACTGTATGCCTCCTTGGTAGGATTATGATAAATGGATTGTATGGCTGTGGCTGAGCTCGTCCAACACCATGTACCCACGCTGGGTCAAGCCCCTTTGAAGCGTGAAAACCAAGGGGAGATGCTGGGGCTGGGTCTCCTCTGCATGGTCTGCAAGGAGGGAGTGAGTGTTGGTAAATGGGACTTGGTCCTTAGGGTCCAAACTCCACATCACCTCCTGGACTTTTTTAGCCTGTGGTAGGCGTGGGGCTCAGCAGAGGGGTTTTTGCCTGTGCTTTTGTCTTGCCTGATACGCTGGGTTTGCCCTGCGTGTGTGTGTGTATGCACGTAGGCTTGCAAACATTTAAGCAGGTATTTTATTGGGCGCTTTCAGGCACATCAACCAGCATATTTCAATTTACTATATCCTAATATGGATAGTGTTTGCTGCTTGTAATTAGAGCGTTTCATCCCGCAGTCGCAGCAGGCAGCGGTTTATTGATAAAGTTGTTATATAGTTGCTGAGCAAACACCCCAAATCTGAGCTTCATTAAGTTATCGCCTGCCCTGCTGCGATGCATCTTCATTGCACACTGAAATCCATGCCATTGACGGGAGATCCCAGAGGAGGTCTGGGGCTGTGCTGTGCGGCCGCAGCTTAATGCATCCCGTCACAAATTGACACAGCATGCTTATCCTCGGCTGATATATATAAATTCTTTCCCTTTCCAACCAAAAGCGTGGGTTTTTTGGCCACTGCAGATCTTCTCATGCTGGCTGGTGGCCGTGGATGGTGGTGTCACGGCTGAGATGTCTTTGCAGAGCAGGCATGGCTGCTCGTCTCCCCTGAGAGGTTCATACATACCTCAAAGCATCGGCAGTTTCCTTTAAAATACAGGCAGAAAATGTTTCGTGTTGACTTGTTTTGTTGTTTAGCGCATCCTCTCCCTTCTCGACTGGGTTTGTTATTCAGCGGGTAATCCTTCATAACGAACCCACGGGAGATTGATGGGGAGAGCTCATTATGCACTTCCAGAGCAGTTTCACCGTCATTCCGTAGCAGCAAAATGCACTGTTAAAGGCAGAGAGCCATGGGAATGATGGGACGTAATTAGTTGTTGCTGTAATATTTTTGATTGAAAGTGTATAGATACTGTAAGCAGCTCTTTCGGAAGTTGGTGCTCTCAGGAAGCTGTTAAGAAGATCAACGCTTATCAAAGGGGAGAGGCTGATCCTGCTCTTACCCTGCCCGCCTCTCCAGCGCTGTAATTAAACCATCTGGGAGATGTCACGGTGTTCATGCCACACAGCCGCCGTCATCTTCACAGCGCGAGGGGTGAGCAGTGGCCCTCCCTCCCAGTTAGGTGCAGGAACCAGATGGGGAGTCCTCCTGCAGAAGAGACTTTTTGGGTGGGATGTGTGCCCAGCAGCTTGCCGCCTGGGTCTTGTGTTCCTGCTTTTCTTTTTGCCAGCTTAGTCTGAAGTTCAGGATACATTGAGACCTTGCACGGACGAACCTGGTCCATGTCCACGGGATGTTGTGATCAGAAGCGTGGTCATGGAGAGCAACCTGGGATTACTCAGGCAACCTCCTGGTATGTGCCTGAACCCCTTCATCAATGGGGAATTGTGAGAATTAAATTCTAATTATTCCCCTGGCACCTGTGGGACTTTCTTTCCATTGACATTGAGAGATGTGATGCAAAGCACGAGGTAGCAGTGATGAAAGCCATGATGCAATCTGGGCTCAGCTTGAAGTCATGACAACTGTGGGAAGGCAGAGCTTGTGGCATCACAACAGTTAATGCTATTTAGCACTAGTCTTTGCAATATAGTGCCTTGGCTCTGTTTCTCTATTGTTCCCTTTCTCTGGTAATGTCACCAAACTTGGACAGAAGCTTCCCAAGCTGTGCGTTTGCCTTGGGCTGATTTTGCTGAAGCTCTCGGGAGAGAAAGAGGGGCTAGAAAGAAAGCTTGGCGTTTATGAGCATGAAATAGAGGGGGAAAATATGGTGCTTTGCTCATGAAAAAAGTGTCTTGCTTTTATTCCCCTTCAGAAAGTCACACTATGGGGCCGGGGCTGCCCAGGGGATGTGCCCTGGCCATGTCAGGTCTGAGTCAGGATGGTGCACTGACCCCATCGGCACTTGCTTGGGCTTGCTTTGTGCTCTGCAAGAGCACGTTGGGATGAGTCTCCGAAGATCTCACCCGCAGAGCATCCTCTGCCCCTCTGGACCTTGCACCTGTGCCCTGCACAGCCACGGGTGCCTTGCCCCTCGCTCCAAGGCTGCCCTCCTCTCTCTCCTCTCCCTCCAAAGGTTCAGCTATCGACAGGCACCTCTCTGCTCCCCGTGCATGTCAGGGGGCTTATTTCCAGCAGCTGGCATCCTTTCCAAATCTCCCTCTACCCATCTGTTGTTATCAAGCCTCCTCTCTCCTTATTTTGCTTAATTTCTATCTTTTTCCTCTTGGTCGTCTTAGACATGCCTGCGTCTCTTTGCATATGCCCAAGCATTTGCTTTCGAGTGCCTTAGGCAGGTTCCTGCCATTATCTTCTTGCAGAAGTGAGAGCTGCTGCTTCTTGGTTTGGGAGAGGGACCATGTCCCCAAGGCATCTGTTGAAGAGTGCAGCACTTGTAGAAGTTTCTCTGTGGCCTCTCTGAGCAGAAAATTTGGATGAGGCTTTGAGCAACCTGGTCTAGTAGGAGGTGTCCTTGCCCGTGGCAAGGGGGTTAGAACGAGGTGATCTTTAAGGTCCTTTCCGACCTAAACCATTCTATGATTCTATGAAAATTTGTCCTTGTATCACTTTCTTTCCCGAGGACAACGTCGAAACGCCATCAAGTTGGGTTGGCCTCCTTGCCTCCATCTCTCTCTGCCCGTGGCCAGATCCAGCTCCCTGCCAGGGAGAAGTCACACCTCCTCATGGTGTGATCGGCCGGAGCCCGCCATGCTGGGGAGGTCTGAAATACGGGTTTCAGGGTGAGGATTTCAGGAAATAAGTTCCACTTCGTTTTGGGTAGTTCAGAAAGGTTTTTCTGGAAGAGGCTTAAATCCTGTTGGGAAGGGCGGTTGGCAAGACGGCATCAGCTGGTGCCAAACGAAGGCTCCTGCAGCAGATCCTGCACTGCTCTGCTCTGCACCTGGCTACTCTCACCCCCAAATAACTTATTTTCAACCCCATGCCGCTTGAATGACACCAGCCCACCCTTCGCTCCTCTGAGGTGCAGCTTATCCTACCGCAGGCATTGGCTCTGGCTGCATCTCGCACCAGTGTGCCTGGGAGGGTGCGGGAAGCCCAGGATGGCAGCAAGTCCTCCCTGCCTGGATTGCACGAGTGCCATCACAGATGGATGCGCTGCTCGGCAGCGAGGATGCTGGTGCATTCTAATTGCTGGCATCTTTACTCGTTACGAGTGTAATTGTGAGTAGACGTTTGTTTTTGTATTGATAATTAGGGACTGGAACAGATGGTGAAGGCTTAGTTTAAAGTAATGTGTCCATTAAAGAAAATCTACTGTATACAGCTGAAGATTCTTCACTCTGAGAGCTCAGCTTGCCGTAGCAGAGCTCGTCTTTTCCCTAACGAGGGCTTCAGCCATTACAGCCTGGTCAGCTGCCTTCTGTGGAGGCTCAGGTCCCGAAGACTCCTCCAAGTGAGTGTGTTGAGCTCTCTCCTGGGCAGAGCATCCCCTGGACATCTGTTGTGCCCACATACAGGTGGTCAGGTGTGGAAGGAGTTGCTGGAGGAACGGTATCTCGAGCAGGCAAGGGGAGGGCAGCATCTTGCCCACCCTTGCCTACCGGGCACTGAGCCTGTCTGCTGGCATGGTGGAGGCACCGGCACTGGCTGATGCAGGTGGACAGGTGGCATGCGCTTCACCCGATGTGGCCAAGGGTGCTGTGCTAGATGTAGGAGGTCACAGGGAGATGATGTCCCCCCTCAGGGGACTGCTGAGGCTGGGGGGTACAAGTCCACCTCTCCCAGCAGGACCCGCCTGGCCCAGGCAGTGCCCTGGTTAATTAATACCCAGTGCCAAATAACGAGGACTGGTCCTTGCAGCAGGACAAGGCAGGCAAGAGGAGCATGGGAGGAGAGGTGTGAGGTGTCCCATGTGGCTTTTCTGCTGATTAATGATGCTCAGGTGCTGGTCCACAGTAATCCCCTCGTTAGCAGGCAGAGCAAAGGGATTTTACTGCCTGCCCCTCCTTTGCTGGCTCCCAAGTGATGGATGACCAGGGGGGCAGGAGTGATCCCTGTGTCCCCACACCAGCAGCAGCGTTTTGCAGCCCAGAGATGGAGACATGAGTGCTGGGTGTTCCCCCTGTCTCTGCGGGATCTTGAGGCAAGGGGCACTGGTGCCTGCAGAGCACCCCCTTGCTGAAGGAGGGTGCTTGGCAGAGCCTTAGCCCCCAGCTGCCTGGCCATTAAACGTCCCTGTGGGGTTTCACCCGGGGTCACAGTGTTACTTGTACGTCCCAGAAAATGAAGTAGAATCCAAGATTTCCTCCAAGAGGAAATAGTGGAGGTCAATAGGAGGTTGCTCAGCCAAGTCCTTCTGGTGCCGGTACCTCTGCGGTCACAGGGTTTGGGTGAGCTCAGCAGGAATTTGAGCTGAAAGGGGGGATTTAACCATTTTATTTTATTTAAAAGAAAAAACCAAACCAAACAACCAAAGCAACGAAACTATTTTGCCAGGTTATGGCTCTTCTTGTATATGGCAGTGTCCTTGGGGCAGGAGATGGTCAGGGCATTTAGCAGTGGCTCTCATCCCTCTTTTTCCTTTGGTTTGCAAGTTCCTTTAGAAACATTTGGAGTTGTTGAAGTGCAAGTTATGCAACTGCAGTGGAAACTTTGCGAGCACGACCTCCCTGGCCACAGGCCACACAGGCCCCTTATGCCTCGGGAAGCCTCTAAAGTGGATGCTGCTCTGCAGTTCTTTTCAATTTATTCATTTATTTCTCTATTTCCTTAGTTATTTTGAAGCCTCCTGCTTTGGGAGCTGCTGCGTGCTGTGCCGGCATTGCTGCAGTGCCTTCCTGTTTTACTTCCAAAGCGTGGAGCCGTGGGGTGGAAGGGAATAGGAGGGAAGGGGTGAGATTTCGGGAGGGGACCCCGAGCCCCTGGGAGAGATCCTGGTGGATGCCACCTTGGAGCAGAGCCGGTCCTCGTGTGCTACTGTCCCACACTGCGGCCGTACTTTATCAAAAGTACATTCCTCTGTCATCGCCCCACTTACGGAAGGAAGCTGTAAGTGTGTGGAACAGGCAGGGATACGATGGAGTGAAATCCTTTCGGAATAAACCACTGCCAGAAGGGTCTTTCCTCTAATGGAGTGTGTCCTTATTTACTGCAGAGAGTGGGTGAGCTGCGTCCCAGCCTGGCCCCGCTCCCTGCGTCACCCTGGGCTCTGCTGCCTCGGTTTCCCCGGCATGGCACAAAGACACCCCATTTGCAGTGGGGGGAAACACCAAGCATTTTAGGGGCTCTCGGAGCATCCCTCCCACGTAGCCCCGCCAGGAGGAGGGACTGGGGGATGTTTGCACAGCCTTCTGCTGTCACCTTCGCATTGATTTATGCATGGGCACATCTGCCTGCTTGTTTGAAGGGCCATAGCGAGGATTAATGACTGCTTAACGAGGTGTGGGGCTGTTTGCAAGGGAAGGAAAGTTTGGTGGCAGTGGGAAGGTGGAGGGTGGCGGGAGCAGAAACTCGCTGGAGATCTGGAGCATGGACTCCCAGCCCTGTTCAGGGCCAGGGAGGAGTTGCTGGTGGGATGTGTCGTTTTTTAGCTGGCTTCTGCCAAACAGTAGGGTCCTGCACCTGGGGAGGAATAACCCCATGCACCAGTACAGGTTAGGGGCTGACCTGCTGGAAAGCAGCTCTGTGGAAAGGGACCTGGGAGTGCTGGTGGACAACAGGATGACCATGAGCCAGCAATGTGCCCTTGTGGCCAAGAAGGCCAATGGCATCGTGGGGTGCATCGAGAAGAGTGTGGCAAACAGGTCGAGGGAGGTCATCCTCCCCCTCTACTCTACCCTGTTGAGGCCACACCTGGAGTACTGTGTCCAGTTCTGGGCTCCCCGGTTCAAGAAGGACAGGGAACTGCTGGAGAGGGTACAGCAGAGGGCTACAAAGATGATTGGGGGGCTGGAACATCTTTCTTATGAGGAGAGGCTGAGGGACTTGGGTCTTTTTAGTCTGGAGAAGAGAAGACTGAAGGAGGATCTCATCAATGGTTATAAATACTTAAAGGGAGGGTGGTGGGAGGATAGGACCAGTCTTTTTGCAGTGGTGCCCAGTGCTAGGACAAGAGGTAATGGGCACAAACTTGAACGTAGGAAGTTCCATCTAAACATGAGGAGGAACTTCTTGACTTTGAGGGTGGCAGAGCACTGGAAGAGGATGCCCAGAGGAGGTGGTGGAGTCTCTGACTCTGGAGACATTCCAAACCCGCCTGGACACCATCCTGTGCAACCTGCTCTAGGTGTCCCTGTTCTGGCAGGGGGGTTGGACTAGATGATATCCAGAGGTCCCTTCCAGCCCTGGTGATTCTGTGAAAGGGACTGAAGCTGCAGATGGAGATGTCCTGTGGTGGCATGAAGGCCACCACACTTTTCTATTCCCTGCACAGACCAGGGGTGAAATGTCTCCTCTCCAAGGGCCCTGTGAGCAGGAACAGGCTGGCAGTGTGGAAAGCACCACGCAAGGCACAAGTGCTGTGGGCTTTGAAGCCCCCCCAGTGGTTTCACAGCAGAATCCTGGGACCCCTTAGGGGTGCAGAAGCTTTGCAAGCTCCCAAGTGCCTTTTCATTCCATCTCTTGGGGCATTGCCTGACTCTCCCTGCCTCCATGGCCCTGCTCACCTCTCCAGGAGCCAGGCCGCGTCGGCAGCTCTGGTGGGGATTTTGGGAGTGGGGAATGTTTATCACTCACGACAGGGCGGGGAGTTCCTGGTCATGCTCCTCCAGCTTCCCATCCCAGAGTAGCCAGCAAAGGGAGGGGTGGGAAGATTAATAGGAGTCTCGTTTCCCGCTTGCGATTGCTGGAGCGGGTGCGGAGAGATTAAAAGCAGCAGTGCGGCAGCAGTTCATATTCCTGGGCTGAATTTTATTTCCTGACCTTTATTTCTCTGATTGCACCCCTTTTCCTGGCACTGCAAAGCTGCCGTGAGTATCTGGGACCATGGGGGAAAGGGGAGGGATGGGGGATGTTCAGCTATGCCAGCCGCTGGCGACGCTTCTCCTCCTCCCATTTGGTCGAGACACAGGAATCGAGGAAATTAATCTGCGTGTCTGCTCACTGCAAACAAATAAATAAAACCTGGAGGATTTTTCCCATCTGTTTCTATATGTTGTTGCTCTCACTATTATTGTTGTGTTTTGTTGTGTGGTTGTTTTTAGACTAAAAGTAGGGAAATGTCAGCTGTATTACAGCTTTTAAATATTTCCCACCAAATCCTCCATTGAAAGTCACCCAGCAGAGGAACACCACTCGAACAACATGATTTTTATTTGTGTATTTGAAATCACTCTGACAAATAATACCTGTGTGCAACAACAACTCAGGGCAGCAGACAGATGTAGGACATAAAATGGGACATCTAGCGTTGCGGAGTGAAGCAAGTGGCTGTGAGCAAGTTGGATGGGACCAGCCGAAAAGCCCATACGGAGATGCTGGGGGAGAGGATGGGCTCTGCTGGTGGTGGGAGAATTTCCCCCAGCCTCTTGCTGCTTCCAGGGAGTTAATGCAAACTCACTGCTTGGGTTTAGACAGGGTCTTGTACAGGCACGTAATGACTCCACAAAATGCAGCATCCTTCTTAATTCTTTTTTAATTTTTTCATCGTTGGCAATGCTATTTTCCTTTTCTAGGCTTGGGAGGGTCAGAGCTAGCAGCCGTGACTTTTTGTGGAGAGTCTTGTCCTGCCCCATTTGCTACAAGGTGACGCTGCCCTTAGTTCATTAGATGTATTAGGGCAACTGCCACTTTATTTCTGAGCGGCTCCAAGGGTCAGGTGCATGCTCCGTGAAAGCAGCTGAACATTTTGCTGTGGCTCTGGGCTCATAACGTCATGGAAAACTTTGGGAGTAACTAGTTTGCTTTCCTTTTCTTGTGTTTCCTCAGAAACCTTGATGGATACACGGACGGCGACAGCCGAGCTGGGCTGGACTGCCAACCCTCCTTCGGGGGTAAGTGTCACTTGACCAGCTGATCCTCGTGCGATCTCGTGGAGTTCACACTATTTGTCTTAAAATGATGGTGGGGAGCCGGGGAAGTCGCAGTGGGAGCCGTGGTACCCCATCAGGCTGGCGTGGGGCAGGCAGGGCATCGGTGTGCCAAGCTGCATAGCTAGTCCAGGGCTGAGCATCCCTTCCCTAAGCCATCCCGGGGTCTCAGCGAAGATGGAGCTTTTCTCCATCCCCACGCTCTCTCCTGCCCTTCCCTGTCCTCCTTCCAGGTGAAGGGTCTGGCCCCATCACCACTCTCCATCCCCCTGCTCATGCCTTCCCTGTCCCCATGCCAAAAGGCTTGTAATTAGGAAACATTAGCAGGCTCAAAACAGCTTTCATACCTGGAACATCATCCGTAATTGCACTCGGCAGTGCTCTTCCCTGGCTATTAATGTCACTTTTATGAAGTAATGAGGAACAAAACACCCTGAGGCACTTAAAACATCTTTTTTATATAATATGAGCCTTTGAGGAATGGAAGCATAAAATAACCTGACTCACATTCCCCTGTCAGAGTAAGTGAGAGAGAGAGCTGGAGGGGAAAGGAGCGGTGGTGGGAAGAGATGCAAGTTGATGGATGGGCGTTGCGGTGGGACAGGCAGCCAGTCACACAGGGACGGGTACAGCAGCGGGGTCCCTTCCCGGGGCCTCCAGGATGTTGGCGCTGAAGGGGGAAGGGTGCCAGCCTACGTCTTTGTTAGGGTGTGACTGGCTTGGCCAGGGCTTCAAAAGAAATGAGGTTGCACACTGTTACCAAAGCTGAACCACACACACAGTGGGCACGAAATCCTCTCCAGGCACATTGGAGGCCCTCGAATTGCTTTGGAAAAAATCTGGACCCAAATAAAGTGCTGGCAAAATGCAGGGGGGCTGCGCGCAGGTGATGGAGATGGGATATAAATAGTTGCCTGCAGCTGCTACCACTGAAAGCCTGTGCAAGACAGGCGGGGAGCTTGCGTTGCAAGGCACGGTGGTCTCTCCCTCTGCGGAGAGGCAGGGTGAAGCCTCTTCCAAGCCTGTCTCCCTCTGTGCACATCCCTGCATCCCTCCGTGCATCCCGGCTCCCAGTCTCTGACCCTGCCTCGCATCATCTCAGGGTGCCCTGAGCCTGTGTGCGTGGCAGTCCGGCGTTAACACTCTGTCTCTTGCTCCTCTGAGAGTTACTAGTGAGTCTTCTCCTTTACAGGAGTGTATATTAGATCTTGTACAAAGTATTGTAAAATACCAAGTCCTTTATTTAAAAGACATAGGGTCAGTCTGTAGCATGTGTTGGAGAGCGTGACTTTCCTTGTCAAGTCCCCTTGCTCATGGCCTGAGCTTTTTTCAGTAGCACCAGGCACTTTGCTGGGTGGATACGGAGCATCTTAAAGTGTATGTGGGACTCCTGCACTAAACCCCACTGTAGGTATCATGTCCCAGCCGAGGCGGCTTTTGGAGTAGAATACACGTCAGTTGAAAATAAACAATGTCTTCCTCTCGCTGCCAGGTTACAGCACTGGCTTTTAGGGTTTGTCCTGTTTAGTAGTTCACATCAAATATTTTAGAGCAGATTTGTGCTGCTTCTTGGCTTGTCTAGTGGTAATGGCCAATATTTGGGCGAGGCTTGTGCAGAGTGCGGGTGCCAGGGAGGGTTTGCAGACCGTGACCCATCCAAGCAGCCTGGCATAGAGATGCTAAGGTACACATGGGGATTTCTGCTTGTGTTGGAGTTGACAAAGACCTCAAATTTAGTTGGTTGTTTCTTGTTTTCAGTCTTCAGTTCCGAAAAGCAGCCACCCTAGGGTCGTGCTATTTCTTTTTCAGCCCAAACTGCTGAAAGCTGGGATAAGAAACCAAACGCTTCCCCTCTGCCCTGCCTTCCTCCATCCAAAAAACAAGAGTGTGCTAGCAGCCTTGCTGTGGGGCTTAGCAGCAAACTGTAGCATTGTAGGAATGAGCGAAGAAGAGAGGAAGCAAAGAAACAAGAGGAAGAAGAGCAGCAGCCATCTATAAATCATAGAATGGTTTAGGTTGGAAGGGACCTTAAAGATCATCTAGTTCCAACCCTCACTGCCATGGGCAGGGACACCTTCTACTAGACCAGGTTGCTCATAGCCTCATCCAGCCTGGCCTTGAACACCTCCAGGGATCGGGAATCCACAGCTTCTCTGGGCAACCTGGGCCAGTGTCTTACCACCCTCCGAGTGAAAAAAGGAAAATGGGACCTTCCCGTTCCTTGGGGCAGGAGGGAGGAGATGGGAGGATGGGAGAGGGGCTGGGGTGCCTTCTCCTGGCCTCCTCTCTTCTCTCCAGGGGCTGGAGGTAGAGTGATTTGATGAGCCACCTCTCCTGACCTTGAGATTGCATGGGCTCCGTGCAGGCTTTGGGTGGTGGCATCCTCCCATGGTGTCCACTCAGGATGCTCCAAGAGTGACTGTTCACCCAGTCTTGCAGATGCATCCTGGGGCTCGGCGGGGGGCTGTTGACATTAATGCCAGGGCCTGGATGCCAGCTGGGCAGCAGGGGCTGTGGTCCCTGGGGACTGGCTCTGGTGGGATGCGGGCTCTCCTTCTACTCTCCCCGATGGACGTGCTTGAAATCTCAGTGGAGATGGAGAAGAACATTGCCTTAATCCCCAGCTCCCTGTAAATTATTTAGTGGGGTCTTATCAAAGTCACTGTTAGAGCATTGATGGCAGCAGCCACTGGCACTGGAGGGCTTTCAGCCATGGGGACCTGCTGCACTTCGGTGCCTTGTTGCAGGAACGCTCAGCTCAAGGAATGCCCAAGGAAGCATTCGGATCCGGCCCCAAACCCTCATGAGGGTTTTCCAAGTGGCACTTCATGTCGTTCCCAGCCGTGGGCAGCCCTGTGGGGTGGGTGCCTGAGGTGCAGCAGGGTCTGCTGGCAGTTTTTGGCTCTGAGTTCTGAGGCTCTGTTTGCAGTGCCCCCCCGCCCCCCCCCCAAAAAAAAAAGGCAGCAAAGCGCAGGGGGTGCTTGGTGGAAGGAGCTGGCTCCCTGATGGGCACTGTGAATAAAAGGATGGTGGGTCAGGTCCCCTCCTGTGCACCCAGATGGGATGCAGGAGCCAGCGGGTGGGATGAAGAGGAGGATTCCCGCAGCAAAGCCAGCGGGGCTGGCGTTATGCCGGTGGGCGAGTGCTGGAAGAGAGCTTGTTGTCTGGCGTTAATTGGATGACGGGGCTGTAATGCAAAGCCCAGGTGGGGACGGGAAACAATGCCAACCCCCTCGGTCGGGGAGGACCTTGCAGTTTCTCATGTGAAAAGATGTCTGGTAATGAAAGGGCGTTGAATCCGTACATCTTGTCCAGGGTGGAGAGGGGTTTTTGCAATGCTTTCGTGGCGTGGGATGAGAAGGGAGAGAGCTCGGCTGGATGCGTGAGGTTTTATTGCTGATTTGGTAAACATCGCTTAACAACAATGTGCAACCTTGAGCTATGATCTCTGCTGAAGCTTAGCAGAGCCGAGTAGGTGGACCTGGGAGCAAATGTTCTGCTGTGCTTGTTGGGAGCGTGCAGAGGACCCCACTTTGAAAACAAAATAAAAACCTGCGTTTTTTTATTTACATCAGAGCAGTGGTTTACAAGGGGGAAGCTTGGGGAGCAGGTGAGGAACATGGTTGTTTAATGGAAAATGGAAGAGGGCAAAACCTGTAAGGTTGCAGGGCTGGCTGTGGTGCCTCGGCTCTTGGGGAAGACACGCCACTACGGAGCAGGTTGGTGTCACCCATCTGCCGTTGTGCGCCCATGTCAGCACAAACATGGGTGAGTGCTGCTATTGCGTTGCTACTGGAAATTATGCATGATATTCAGAGTACTGCTTAAAGATTGCCATATGAATAATGCTGTTATGAGGAGACTGTAAACATGGATTAGTTAAAATGAATGGATTATGAGGTTGTAAATCTGTCTGTAGGACTCTAATGCCATCATAGACTATTCACAGTTTGCCGCTGTCCCTTAATTGAAATTGTAGCCTGGATTATATTAATGCCCTTCTATAAATCGAATTGCAAATCTATATTCTCTTTTTCCGCAGTGGTAATGTTTTATTTAGTTAGTTTTCTTTGCCAGGGGGAAGGATCCCATCGTGCCGAGAGCCTGGGGTCAGGCTCACTCTCCAGCCCAAGTGCTGGCTTGGGCTTTAATGAAGCCGCAGCCCCGTGTGCTGCTTTCCCTCCTGCCTCCGGGTGCCTGGACCATCTTTCTTCCCATTTTTATCTCCTCCCAGGGTAGCTAAGGCAGTTGCCTGTGTGGAAAAGGATGTTTTAGCATCAGCTGGGAACAGTGGGGAGAGAGAGCAGGCATGCAGGGGCAAGAGGGTGAGGATTTCTTCAGGTGCTGGCCCGGCTGGTGTTTTTGCACATGTATCATATCTTGTGTGCACGACTGCATTCCTGGTCCCCTCTGGGGCTTTGGGACCCTACTTTCAGCCCAGCCCTGCCCTGTGCAGGGTGAGCGGCATCTCTGTGGCTCATGGGCCACTGCTGGTCCCTCTGTCACCCTCTCATGGCCTCTCTCCTTTCTGCAGTGGGAAGAAGTCAGTGGCTACGACGAAAACCTCAACACCATCCGTACGTACCAGGTGTGCAATGTCTTCGAGCCCAACCAGAACAACTGGCTTCTCACCACGTTCATCAACCGGCGTGGAGCTCACCGCATCTACACAGAGATGCGCTTCACTGTGCGGGACTGCAGCAGCCTCCCCAACGTCCCCGGCTCCTGCAAGGAGACCTTCAACCTCTACTACTACGAGACAGACTCTGTCATTGCCACCAAAAAGTCTGCCTTCTGGACGGAGGCGCCCTACCTCAAAGTGGACACCATTGCTGCTGACGAGAGCTTCTCCCAGGTGGACTTTGGTGGCAGGTTGATGAAGGTGAACACAGAAGTGAGAAGTTTCGGGCCCCTGACCCGCAATGGCTTTTACCTGGCTTTCCAGGACTACGGGGCTTGTATGTCACTGCTGTCCGTCAGGGTCTTCTTCAAGAAGTGCCCTAGTGTGGTGCAGAACTTTGCCATCTTCCCTGAGACGATGACAGGAGCAGAGAGCACCTCTCTAGTGACTGCCCGCGGCACCTGCATCCCCAACGCCGAGGAGGTGGATGTGCCCATCAAACTGTACTGCAATGGGGATGGGGAGTGGATGGTCCCCATCGGCCGCTGTACGTGCAAGGCTGGTTACGAGCCGGAGAACAATGTGGCTTGCAAAGGTAAGGTTGGCCTTGGGTAACAAGGTGCTTTTATTGTTTTTAAACTCTTTTTAA
Source organism: Burhinus oedicnemus (assembly GCA_008921705.1). Classification (NCBI taxonomy): domain Eukaryota; kingdom Metazoa; phylum Chordata; class Aves; order Charadriiformes; family Burhinidae; genus Burhinus; species Burhinus oedicnemus. The sequence continues at coordinate 312,543 of VFFE01006481.1, read as the reverse complement.
AATGTTCATCCCCAAACAAGCTGTTTTGGGCAATGTCTGTTGTGACATTGACTCTGCACCATTTACCTGCCCTGAAGTATTTCTGCTTTGGGGACCAGGCAGAGATTTGGGAGCAGTGGTCAACCTGTGGATTCTTGGTGTGCCTCTGGTCAGCAGCCAAACTCAGCGAGCAGCGTGGTGAGGACATGGGTGCGAGTGCAGCCACCACCATGAGGCCGCTGGAAGCTGCCTCTGTGATCTGCTGCCTTCAAAGTGCCGTGCAGGCTGGTGCTTGCCAGCTGAGCCACTTTCATCTGCCTTGTTATTTCCCCAGCAAAGCTGCGGGAGCCGGGCAGACGCCGTCGGGCCTGACTGCAGTGAAGCCGCTCTGATTCTTGGCATTAATTGGAATTTTTTTTTGCTGTTTTTTTGGGTTCCCCTAGCCACGGTGCCAGCATGCTGCTGCCTGCTGGAGTCTTCCACAGCACGGGATTATAAATATGGAAATAGCACTCGCTGCTTTTCATCTCCTTTCACCGTTGTGAAGACTGTTTCCCCAATATCATTGGAGGATTATTTTTTTTTTTTTTCTTCTGTTAGCTTTACTCACTGTCCTTTCCTTCTCCTCTCCCAAATTAAGGTATTGTTTTTGTATGCTGCTTGGAAGGAGGGAAGAAGAGGGGGCTTTCTGTATGAGAAGCTAACCCCTTTCATCGGTGCTTTCCAAATAGCTTCTGGAAGGTGGGCACCACCAAGTCAAGGAAGGATTGGGAAGAAAGAGAAGGTCAAAGGCTGGTGTCAAAGGCTGGTGTCAAAGTGCTTTAGGGCTGGTTTGGTGGGGTGGGGGGAGGGGGACGGGACAGGTAATGGGAAGAGGTCTGATTTGGACCTCTTTTGGTGCAGGTGACAGCACGTGTAGCACCAGGCTTGGCTGTGATGCTCCTTGGGCTGCCCACCATGGTGTCTCTTCTCCACCTGTAACTCCGGATATATGAACTTGGCAAAGCTGGGATTCAAGCTGTGGAGAAACTTGTTTATTCATTTGCTTTAAACCTGGGAACTTGTGTAGGTTTTCACCATGAAAAACCTCATCCTGCTTGGCCAAGGTGGGGACAGCAATGCCTTCCTGTGCCAGGGCTCCGACAAGTGGGAAACCCCACAGTCTGTGCGCTCAGGCCTTGCTTTCACATTGAGTGGCATCGCTGGTGGATTCCTTTGAGTTTTGCAGTTGACCCTGAACATGGTTTTGTTCCCACCAGGAGATGGTCTATTCCTGTGAGGAGCTGAAGTGCTCCGTCGGAGGGAGGGCTCTTCGCAAACTGGAGTGTTTCTAGTGAGACGTTCCTCTGCTATTGAATAAACAAGCAGAAAGCGCACGTGGTTGTATGGCAAAATGACATTTTCTCATCATGGAAAAATAAATACTAATTTTAGCTAAAGACTGGAATTGGGAAATAATGTCATTTTGCCAGAAATGTAGGAAAACAATGGTAATGTAAAAGTGCTGCAGGTTTTGATGGGGTTGACCTTTCTATCTACTGCTGGCTGGGGCAGTGGAGGAGGTGTTGAGGTCTTGAGCACCTCTAGCCCCCTCGTGAGAGTGTGCTGCACTTACCCAGTGCTCATAGTTTGGGACAGGGATGGAGGAAGACAGCAGGATGTGAGAGGCACAGGACCAAACCTGCTCAGGCTGGGTGCGAGACCCATCTCTGTGGCTTTTTTTGTTTCCTTTTCTCATGCAAACCCCAAAATGGTCATGAGGTGTTCAGGTCATCAAAGCTGTGCTGAGCAGACCCCTTGTGCATTGTGAAATTGCTGAGTTTTCTGTGCCGCAGCGCCCATCTCCAGCCATGCTCCCACTCCTCAGCAGCACTGATGCTGAAGGAGAAACCTCTGGTGCTGCCTGAGTGTAGGATCTGCAGAGATCCCAGCAAGCATTTTGCCTTTGCTTGGGGGGTGTGCTTTGCATTCAGGCTCCTTGAGGGCAAAATTCAGGACCCTGGAAGGTCTAAGGGGGTAAAAATGTTCTTTATGGGTCAGCCAGCAGCATTTGGGACTGAAAAGCACCAAAGTATGCTGTGGGTGCAGACCAAGCGGGTGGTTAAATGGCACCAAGCACATGCGTCGTGACAGGATCATCCTTTTCTGATGACCCCATGAGCATGGTCGTGCACTGGTACAATGCTATCTCTGTAGCAGAGTTCTGATTCCTTCCCTCTCCAAGTCCTGTGAGATTATTTCCCAGTTCACACATCAGGAGGACAGACAAAAGGCTGAGATTGCGTCTGGGACCCGCATGTTTGAAGGTCCTGCTCAGCGCTGGTGAGATACCCAAAACAGATAAACCTGCCAGCCCCTCCTGGAAGTTCACTAAAACCAGTCCTAAAAGCCTAAGCCAGGGCTGTTGGAAAATAAACTGCGTTTGAGTAAAAATCTGACCTTGGGTTGGACTCTGGCTTCTTGGTAGTTCATGTGCACCCTTCGGCCATCAAGCTCCTTCTTGTATCCCCATGGACCTTGGAGACCATGAGGGCAGACCTGAGCCCACCGTTGCCCTTCCCAAAGGTCAGCAGGCAGGAGGTGGCACATCACAAGGTTTAGAAATAATAATTTCTTGGTTTTCTATTTGTCTTCATGCTGTCAAAGGGGTCATATTCCCCTGCCTCGTTCACCTGCTGGGATTGCCTCACAGGGATGCTGCCAGGATTGCAACCCGGCTCCTGGGAGGTGCACGCTCCTGACATCTGCTCAAAGCCTTTGTCAACCTGAGATGAGCCATTTAACAAGCCTGGGGGAATTGTCACCAAGGGGGGAAAAAAAAAAAAAACCCTCGATATTTTAAGGCTGAGAAAATGGGCTTAATTCCTCAGCGGTGGGGGGAAAAAAATAGAGTGGAGTTGTTTAGGTCCCCCAGCCCTCTCTCATTCCTCCCACCCCCTGGGATGGAGGCTGTGCCTATCATGGGGCTATTAGACTGGAGCATTTTCGTGCTGACAGCAGAGCTGGGGGCTGCTGAGGGATTCATTAATACCAGCTTTTATCGGCACTTAGCCGTGTGCGAACGGCACAGGCAGAGCACAATCTTCATCAGGGGTATTTTGCGTCCCGAAGAGATTATTGTTGTGTTTTAGGGTCAGAGTGATGGGGGGTCATTACCACCCTAATGCTAAGATGGGGGTGGGAGGGAGGGAGATTTTCTTTACCTATCTGCCCCGTTTTTTGTTTCCGTCCCGGGCTGGTTGGGGTTTGGTACTACAGACCTCCTGGCTGGTGTGAAGCCACGTTGCTCTCAGCTGTATGATGGCATGCCGTACCCTGGTGGGACTGCCTACCTCATCGTCTTCGGCACCTCGTGCCCGTGAGAGCTGTGGGTCAGTGTGAAATGGAGGCTGTTATTGAATCCAAAATGAATAATTCATTTGGTGCGATAGCCCACGCTTTGTTCAGGTTGATATTAAATCCATTAGTCTTGTTCTGCCCTGTCCCTCAGCCTTGCTTTATGGCTTCCTTGCGTGGTCAAGGTGCAATGCATCATCGTGCTGGGGAGGAGATGGGAGGAAAAGTGGGAGCGGGGATCGCTGGGAGGCCGGAGAAATCATTTGAGACCTTGGATAAGCATGCCGGGTGGATTTTGCTTGTTCTCTTTGAGGAAGGTTATTAAACCCTTTCTCTGCTGGTGTTTGACTCTGAAACCTAATGATGGCAAGGTAACCCCTCACTAGAACGACGGCAGTCATGGGTCTCTCGGCTTTTATCCCTTTTGACTCTGAGGACTCGGCACTGTATTTTTGTCTGCTGGAATCACACTGACTTTCTCTCTGACCTTCCCAGTACCAGGCAAGTTACAGTTGCACGGAGAAGCCGGCGAAGGAAAAAGTCTGGATCTAAAGCAGCCTTGTGCTGAATTTTCACTTTGTATTTATAAACCCAGTGAGAAGGGGTCAGAGAGCGGTTCTGCTGCTTCCCAGGCTTGTCTCGCTTTTGCTTTTCCCCTCCTGGCAAATTCCTGTCGTAGCATGGCTGGGAGCCTCCAGCCTGCCACCGCTCGGGATAACGAACCGACCTGCGTCCTCACAATGGCTGGAAATCTGAGCTAGTGGGGGTGGCAAAATTTTAAAAAAAACAACACGAAATAAGAACAAAGCTGGGCTGCAATGCAGAGGCTGCTCCTTGAGCATCCTTGCTCCCTGGCACAAGGCAGCCGGTACCCTACCCCATCTGCGTCCGGGTCCCCCAGCCCTTCTTCAGCTGCTGATCGATGCACTGGGCTGTGCCGAGCCTTTGCCAAAGCTGCACGTGGGTTTATTTTGGCCTTATTCATCCCTTTGGTTTCTTTGTCTCCTTTCCCTGGTTGTCCTTCCCTCCTGCCTCGTGCGTGGAGGGCTGGATTTGGGAAAGGAGTAGTGTGTGTGTGGGTGACATGTCCCACCAATTGAATGTCAAGGAGCGAGTGGCCCCATGCTGGTCCCCCCGTTATCCTCCCCTCCTGCTGAGCGACCCTGGTGATAATTATTGATTTCCTCTATTTAGCCATCACAGAAGGCTGGAAATAATGGCAGAGCGTGGGATTTATAAAGCGATTATTACTATTTTTTAAATAATAATTACAAACATTTTGTAATTAGTAGTAGAATAATTTATGAACACTTAAAACAAGGGAAACGTCAAGTTTTCCCAATCAAATTATTGCTTGTGCCGAGAACTGGGGTTTTTTTTGGTCTCTCTGGCTGTGCCTTTGCCTGCCTTTTCCCTGTGCTGTGGTCTGGCCTGGTGCCCCTGGACTGTGTTGGGGCACCCAGGAGGGGTTTTCTTGGGTGAGGAAGGTGATGTTGGTTTTGTCCCATGGGTGAATGGCAGCAAGGGAGGCTGTGGGCTGCCTTGCCATGTTGTGGGGACACAGGACCCTGTTCCCCTGCGCCTTGGGGTGCACCCGTCCCAGGGTGCTGCAGTTCCGTGCCCAGCCACCCTGAAGTCTGGGTCAGGGTGAGCCCGCCAAGCATTGCAGGGGCTGCAGAAAGACCCTTTTTTGCTTTGTTAGGGTGGTTTTATTTTTCTTTTTTCCTCCGTGCTGCTGGTCCATGTACTTCCCCACCGTTGGAAAAGCCTCTGTGCTGACCCGACTGCCTCTCACCTCCCTGCCCCTTCCTCTCCAGCATCTCCTTCCAGCTCACCTGGCCCACAAGCGATCTCTTCTTGAACACTTTCCCCTCTAAACCAGGACGGGAAAAACAAAGAGGTAAAATGAAAGCGCTTGCCCTGCCTGTCTCTCCTTCTGCCTGCCCTTGGATTTGGTTTAGTGGAGCCATGTCTTCCCAGCTTGCTTGGGAATTGCATCCCTCTCCCCATTCCTGGTTTGGTGGCTGCGGGTGTTGCACCGGCCGGTGGTGAGGGTAGCTGGTGGAGGGGTGCTCTGGTGTCCCCCAGGGTGCAATGGCACCCAGCCCTCTCCCAGTCCCGGGGTAGGATGACTGGTGGGGCTGGCAGCATCCTGGAGTGGGGTAAGTGGATTGAGGGCTGGGGTGCCCACGGAGATCCCTGCCCACGATCTTAAATAATTGGGCTTAAAAACTGTCAGAGCTTCCTCAAGCTCTTTCCTGGGGACCAGGATGAGGTCAACCAGGTTGTTTTAAAACCTTTCCATCTCGATCTGCACCTGCGGACACAGGGTTGACGTGCGGATGGGGCATCTGCCCGGCAGCTCAGGTGTAAGGATGTCTCTACAGCTGCAGCTGATGCTCAGGGTGCTTTAGGTGGCTTTGCATGGAAAATGTTTCTCTGCGGGTTTGGAAGTAGGATTTTAAGCTTTTCTCCAGCTTAGCATCCCAAGAAGGGGGTGGCCAGGCAGCGTGCCGGCATGCCGGGGCTGTGGCAGGTCTCCTCCCCATGCATGGCTGTGTCTCTGCTCCTACAGGGCGTGGGCGCCCGGTGGACACTAACCATCGAAAAAGCTGCTTTTAGAGCAAAGTGAGAGCATCCGCACAGCCGGGGCATCTTCCACCCTGAACAGCAGTGAGGATGTCCAGAGGGTGTTTTATTCCAGGTTTAGCCAAGCCAAAAAACTCCTGACCACTCAAAATGGGCTTTTTTCCTCCTTTTTTTTTTTCTCTTTCCCCCCCCCCCCCCCCCCCACCC